>PVJS01006084.1:31910-61522 GCA_004027185.1 Glis glis | reverse complement strand
CACGTGGAGAGTCAGAGGAACCAGTAGCTGGTCGAACGGTCTAAGAGCTGGAGTCTTAGGATCGGAGCAACCACTAATTCAGTCCCAGTCCAAGACGTGAAGATCAGGAAGCTCTTCGGAGAAACGATGGTGAAAGTTCAGTTCCAAGAGCTGGAGGCCGAGAAGATCAAGAAGCTCTTCAGAGAAAGGCGAAGCCGGCGGCTGACGATCTCAGGCGAGAGCAGATGCGTTTTCCTCGGAAAGAGTCGCATGCACTCTACGCGGCCTCTCCCTCTTTATCTAAGTCCGCACCTATCAGAATCCTGCTGCCTACATTCAGGGCAGGGCTTTCTTTTTAAACTGCTGTTACACACCCAAAATCACATAATCTTGGGTGTGTCATGATCAGGTCAAGTTGACAACCTAGATTAACTATCACACACCACATATCAAAAATTGTTCATGCAGCTAAAGTAGTGCTTAGGGGGAAATTTATAGCCTAAATCCGTATATATGCTTGGTGGCGCATGCCTGTAATCCCAGTACTTCGGAGGCTGAGACAGGAGGATCGCAGATTTGAGGACAGCCTCAGCAAGTAGTGAGACTCTTATCAACCTAGTGAGACCCTGTTTCCAAATAAGAAATAAATCAGGCTGGGGGTGTAGCTCAAAGGTAGAATGCCTCTGGGTTCAATGCCCAATACCAAAAAAAAAAAAAAAGGAAAGAAGAAACTCTAATCAAGGACCTAAACTTCCTTGATTTGAAGCTTAAAAAGTTCAAAAAAGCAAGCCGGGTGTGTTGGTACTGTAATCCCAGTACTTGAGAGGCTGAGACAGGAAGATAGCAGGTTTGATGCCATTTTTGGCAACTTTGTGAGATGCTGTTTCAAAACAAAACAATAAAAAAGGTCTGGGGGTGTAGCTCACAGGTAGAATGCTCCTGGGTCCAATGATCCAATCCCAGTACCCCTCCAAAAAAAAAAAAAACATAAAAAGAGTAGGAGGAAGGAAATAATAAAGATAAGAAAAAAACTGAGAAAATTAGTGAGACCAAATGCTATTTTTCTAAAAAGATAAAAAAAAGTTGGTATACCCCTATGAAACTGGTCAGAAAAGACAGAAGGCCAGGTGAGGTGGCCCACGCTTGTAATCCCAGTATTTGGGAGGCTGAGACCGGAGGATCCAGGTTTGTAGCCAGCCTCAGCTACTTAGTGAGGCCCTCCGCAACTCAGTGAGACCCTGTTTCAAAATAAAGAATAAAAAATAGGGCTGGGGGTGTAGCTCAGAGGTAGAATGCCCCTGGGTTCAATCCCCAGCACCACAATGAATAAATAAATAAATAAGGGGACACCATCATTATAGAGCTTACCATGGCTCCTCTGGGACCTCATCTCAGAGAAATGAAGAATTACATTTACACCAAAACCTATGGATAAGTGCTCAAAGCAGCTGCCCAACTGGTGATCAGTTAGACAAAGTGTGGTACATAGGTATCATGGAGTATTCCTCAAGAATAAAAGTACTAGACTGTTGATACATGCAACAACTTGGATCTCCACCTTGGATCACCAGGGAATTGATGCAGAGCAAAAAAGAAAGCAAAGAAAAGCACCAACTCTAAAAAAGGTTCCCTATGGTGTGATTCCATTTATATAACATTTCTGATATGACAAAAATTTAAAAATAGAGGATGGATTAGTGGTTCCCAGGGCTTAGGGAAGGGGTCTTCATACATATCATTTCTCAAGTGCTTACTGCATGCCCGGCACTGTGCCAGGCTCCTCGCAGGCATCCTCTCGGTGGCCATGCCACACACCTCATGGTCCCCTTCCTTCCTCCTTGTTCTAAAGCTCATGCCACTCTGATATCCCTGCCGTTTCTCAAGTGCACTAAACACACCACCTCTCAGGCCCTTTGTACTTGCATTCTCCTTTACCTGGAAGACTTTGTTCCAGGTATCTCTTTGACTTGTTCCCTCACCTCCTGTAGCCCCTGCTGAAACGTCACCTCTTCCGCAGAGCCTTCCCTGACGCCTCCATTGGAAACAACCGCTCCAGCATCTCCATCCCTCTCGCCTTGCTCTCCACATTTGGCATGGCAGGCTCACTCTCCAAGGCCATTAAATATGCTTTCCCATCCTCACCTAACGACCTGAACCATAGTCTAGGAAAGTACCATGTTTGTGGTTAATAATAATGTCACATTTATTGGGCACTGCTTATGTGCCGAGCAGGTCAGTAAATGCCTTACATAGATTAACCCACTCACTACACAACACCCTCCGGGAGGTAGGTGCTTTCTTTCTGAGAAAGATTCAACTACCAGCCCATGTTTCCCTGATGCCAGACTGGCACCCTTCCCCTGTGGCCCTGCTGCTGTACACGAGGACTGCCCCATGGGGCTGTGTGCGTGTCTGCCCGATGACCTGTGTTCTTCTGTTTAGTTTCGTAGGGGACCGGGACAAGCTTCTGCACATCCAGATAGAAGATAACCTGGAATCTAAGATTCTCCCCTTTCTCCGCCTCCTCTGTCACTTCATCGGTAAGGAGCGTTCCCTAACCAGATAGCAACTTGCTTATGCCTAGGAGGCAGAGGGGCCATGGTGCTTCCTCCATGTGTCTGTCCTAGAGTCTAACTCCCGGCCCTCAGGACAGAGAGGGCAGGGCCCAACCCAGGCCTGGACGAGTGTGGACAAGCCCCAGGACAAGTCCAGCTCCCCAGGACCCTTCAGCAACATGAGAAGCCATGGTGGTTACCTTAGCAGTGGGTCTATCAAGAGCACCAGATTGTGGGTTAAGTGCTCAGTGTTCTGGCCTTGACTGGGCTGCCAGGCTTTTTTGAGCCTGTCATAAAATGTAGGAATCAGAGCTGGGTGTGGTAGCGCATACTTGTAATCCCAGTACTTGAGAGGCTGAGACAGGAGGATTGCAGGTTTGAGGACAGCCTCAGCAAGTAGTGAGACTAATCAATCTAATGAGACCCTGTTTCAAAATAAGAAATAGAATTGGTCCAGGGGTGTAGCTTGAAGGTAGAATGCCTCTGGGTTCAATCCCCAGTAAAAAACACACACACACACACACACAATGTGAGTATTGGCTTACTGTGTGTGCACACGTTCGTGGAGGCTTGCTCTGCACTGAGCTCTGGGGACCCAGGGGTGCACCTCACTCCATCCCTGCCCTCAGCTCTGGTCAGCAGGGTGGGGTGTGGATGGGTAGAGGAAGCCCCTAAAGTCCTTCCAGCCTTGACTGCCATGATTCTCCACATGGGCACCCCCACCCCATCCTCCCACCGCACATGAGTGATACCCATTAGCTGCTTAGCTCACGGAGGATGGATTTTTCAGTCATTCTCGGGGTTTAGGATTGCCGGAGAAGAGCAAGATCCCCAGAGAGAGCAAGGTTTTTAGGTCAGAGGCCCTACCCTCTGGCTGTCCGCCTGGCACCAGCTGCCCAGCCGTCCTTATTTGCCCGGGAGGTTGCCACTATCATTTGACTAAGAACAGAGATTGAGATTCCCCGTGTGTCCCACCGTGAGATGGCAGAGCCTGTGGCACAAAAAGGCCCCTCCCCAGCCCCGCCTCACTGGGTAGCTCCAGGCCAGCCCTTCACTGATTCTGCCTCACTTTCCTCATCTGTGCGATGAAGCAGTTGACCTTAATCTTCTCTGAGTCCTCCTCCTGCTCTCACTGTCTGTGATTTTGCGCTTTGCATGTTTATCTTTGGTTCTTGGGGGTTACTGGGCCAGCCTGGGTTGCCAGCTTAAATTTCTTCCCCAGTCCTCACTGGGCAGGACCCACAGCCTCAGGGATTACGTGGTTATGGCTGATACTTCCATACCAGGCAATGGGCTCAGCACAGAACAGAGTAAAACTGTATGGGGAAGATAGGTAGTAGGCTGTTATCTCACTTCCAGACGAGGACACTGTGGCTTAGAGCAACTTGCTCAAGCTCCACAACCAGTGAATGGCAGAGCCAGGATCCACCCCAGCCCGCACTGCCCCTGCCGGTGCCCGAGGGTCTTTGGGGGATGATACTGTCATCATTAGGCCTGTTGGTAACAGCTTCCAGCACTAGGAGCCTGGAGAGCCAGGAAAGGAGATGCAGGATGCCCAGGCAGGAGTCCTGTGAACTGCCAGCCAGATCTGGGGATACCCGTATGCTAGACAAGGAAGCAGTGGCCTAGAAAAGTCAGGTGACTTGCCCAGGATCTGGCATGCTGGTTTTGAATTCACTCATGGACCACGGACCCACCGAGGTCAGTCTCCTGACAGCCACCCAAGTCCACAAGGAAGAGGGCTATGCACGACCCCACCCCTTCCTTCCTTCCTTCTGCAGAAATTCACCTCGAGCTCGGCTCTGTCATTCTGATCTTTTCCACCCGGGGCATCAGTCGCAGCTGTGCGGCCACTGTGGCCTTCCTCATGCACCATAAGGAGGAGACCTTGAAGGTACATGTTCCCTGAGCCGGGCTTGGACCACAGCCACCCCAGGAGGTGGAGCCAGAGCTGGACCTGGGAAGAACAGGGCCCTGGCGTGGCCTTAGGGTACTAGTTGGGGGGTGGGGAGGGGAAGAATCAAGGAGGAGAACTTCAAACCTAGGGTGTTACCCAGCATGGCACCCAAAGGCAGGGCCCCAGTGCTACAGCATTGAGGCTTGAGTCTGGGTACACAGGCCTGGTCCAGACAGGCCAGGCCAGGCTGTGGTCAGCAGCACTGCCTGTGTGGCTCCCCTGCTGTCGTCTGTCCACTAGGTTTGTCTGAAGTCTCAGAATCACAGTGGTTGCAGGGCCTCTGCAGGTGCCTGCACCAACAATCTTCCTTTACCTTGAGGGCAGGGCCTGGAGGGGGAAGGGGAGAAGGGAGCTGCCATGGTAAACCCAGGCAGAATTCAGACTTTCTGACTCCCAGGTGGTGCTCTCTCGGGGGGCCTGCCTGGAGGGGATCCTTGCTCGTCCCAGCCTGTTCGTGGTCTCAGAGGGCTTCAGTAGGCCCTCAAAAGCCCCACATCTGCCCAGGGTTGTGTTTGGAGTGAGCAGAGGGACAAAGAATAATAACCATGGTCAGAGCCCATGGACCGGTGTTTTGGGGTATTGACCCAGTGTGCTCTGGGGGTGAAATGACAGGCTAGGAAAAGTCTTGGATATCCAGCAATTTCACTTCCAGGTATATGCCCAAAGAAGTGGAAACAGGGACTCAAGACAGAGTGCACAGCATGCAGCATGTGTTCAGTGGCCAAAAGGTGGACACGACCCAAGTGCCCATGGACAGATGAATGGATACACAATGTGAGGTGTCCATACAATGAAATATTTTTCAGCCTTGAAAACGGAAGGAAATTCTGACACATGCTACAATATAGATGAACCTTGAGGACATTCTGTTCAGTGAAACAAACCAGTCATAAAAAACACGATATGTGATTCCACTTGTATGAGGTATCTAGAGCATCAGAATCATAGAAACAGGCCAGGCGTGGTGGCACACGCCTGTAATCCCAGTACTTGGGAGACTGAGGCAGGAGGATCGTAAGTTCGGGGACAGCCTCAGCAAGCAGTGAGACGACCCTGTTTCAAAATAAAAATAAAAATAGGGCTGGAGGTATAGCTCAGAGGTAGAATACCCTTGGGTTCAATCCCTAGTACCAAAGGAAAAAAAAGATTCATAGAATCAGGAGGACAGCTGGACAGGGATGTGCTCGTGAAGGAGTAGGATGGGGAGTTCGTGTCTAATGGGATCAGGTTTCAGTTTGGGAAGATGAAAAAGTTGTGGAGATGGATGGTGGTGATCGTTGCACAACAATGTGAACGTACTTAATGCCCCTGAACTGTATATACCTAAAAGTGGTTAAAATGGTAAATTTTGTGTTTTGGATGTTTTAACCACAATTTCAAAGAATCTCGATGTGGTCCTTGGTTTCCACTGAGAGGGTTGGGCACACAAAGGTCTTCGGAGCCCTCCAGCCTCACGCTGAGTGTTCTCTAGCCCTGACAAGCAAGCCACTGTCCTGTCTTTGGCCACATCGAAAGCCGAGGTCATGGACTGCTTTCCAGGGCTGGCTGGGCGAGGGCAGAGTCAGGAGAATACTCCTCCTGCTTGGCTCCTCTAAGTTTTCCAGCAGCTAGGTTCAACCTTAGGGTGATGGGGTTCATGCAGACCCAGCACCCTGACCTTTCATGGCCCCAGACAGCCCGTTCTGTCTGGAATTGGTCGTCCTGATCAGTGGTCAGTGGGTGGATGGGCGCTGGGGTCCCCAAAGTCCAGGCTGTCTTGCTCTCAGGAGAAACTCTAGTGCTCTGTTCCTGAAGCAGGGATCTTTGTCTCATCTGCAGAAAATCCTATTTTGGGCACTCTGCCCAGAGATGCCATCTAAATAACTCTCGGCCAGAAAAGCTGTGCAACCCACGGAGCTGAGGTCAGAAAGGACCACCGCCATGCCCTGTGTGGCAGTTAGCTTTTGCTGCTACCAGGCAGTACCCAGGATCACTGGCACTGGCTGGCCTGGGCTCAACTCTGGGAGCAGTTCTTGCCTCCCGCTGTGTATGTGGTGCCAGGGTCCTGGGGGCGCGCTCCCTGTCCGTGCAGTGGGGAGGTTATGCCCTCTGGCTGCGGTTAGCTCAGCTGTGAAGATCAGTGCCCCCTGGACTAGCTCCAAAAGAAGGGTGAGCCTCTCATGGACCCAACGGACCATTTCCTGGGCCCCAGCCTAGATTCTCGGGTGCTAAGGCCAAAGTATAGGGGTCAGAGAGTGAGGTGGGAAGAACTTGGCACCCAGAGTCTACTGATACAAGAGCCACTGCTGACCTGGGCTTTCAAAGTTTGGGTTTAAAACTTTGGTAGGGATCCAGAGTCAGTGTGCCCTTAAAAAAAATTGAATTTGATGCCGGGCATGGTGGTGCACGCTTGTAATCCTAGTACTTGGGAGGCTGAGACCAGAGGATCCAGGTTCGCGGCCAGCCTCAGCTACTTAGTGAGGCCTCTGCAACTTAGTGAGACCCTGTTTCAGAATAAAGAATAAAAAATAGGGCTGGGGTGTAGCACGGAAGTAGAATGCCCCTGGGTTCAATCGCCAGTACCGCCAAAAAAAAAAAAAATTGAATTTGGTGCCTTTAAACTGCTGGGAATGGCTTTGTCCCTTAAAGATCTTCAGAGAAAGAAAAAAAAACATTCAAAGCATTGTAATAGCTAACAGTGGCAGAGTGCATCCTATACACCATTCCCTTTTAGGTGTGTGTGTGTGTGTGTGTGTGTGTGTGTATGTATTTTACTGGGGAGAGAACCCAGGGGTGTTCTACCTCCAAACTATACCCTCAGTCCTTTTTTTTGTTTTTATTTTTCTGGAACAGGGTCTCCCTAGGTTGCTGAGAGTCTCGCTAGGTTGCTGAGGCTGTCCTCAAACCTGGGATCCTCCTGTCTCAGCCTCCCAAGTACTGGGATTACAGGCATGTATACCATGCCTAGCTCCTTTTGGTTCTTTATGTGTCATTAAAACACATTCACAACGACCCAGTGGCTTAGGTACTATTATTACCCCCACTTTGCGGGTGGCATAAAGATAACGGGTGATGTGCCTGAGGCTGCACAGCTATAAAAAGCAGAACTAGTATCCAAAGCCAGCTGGCCTAGCTCCACGGTCTGGCCTTTCAACAGGGTCCTCAGGCGGCAGGGAGGGTGTTGACCTCGCAGCCTAAAGAATGGGGTCTGGGCTGGATGCTGCCCCTTACAAAGGTGACTTGGGCATGTCCCTTTACCTTTCTGTCCCTCAGTAGGTAGGATGAGGCTGACCACACCTGCCCTTCCTACCTGCTGCATTTGCTGTGAGAGTCCTGGCAGATGCTCTGTGGGCTGGAAGGGGGACTGGAGGGGTGATGTCTGCAGTGGGGGGATATTGTTTATGGGGTTTCCTCAAAGTCCTGTTCTGACCCACTTATCACTCAGTCAACCTTATAAATGCACAGTTCTGCCCCCTGGCACTACTTTTTAAAAACTGTGGTTAAAATACACAATTTACAGCTGGGCGTTGTGGTGCACGCTTGTAATCCCAGTACTTCAGAGGCTGAGACAGACAGGACTGCAGGATTCCCGCCAGCCTCAGCTACTTAGTGAGGCCCTCTGCAACTTAGTGAGACCCTATTTCAAAATAAAGAATAAAAAATAGGACTGGGGGTGTAGCTCAGAGGTAGAATGCCCCTGGGTTGCCGGGCGTGGTGGCGCACGCTTGTAATCCCAGTACTTTGGGAGACGGAGACCGGAGGATCCGGGTTCGTGGCCAGCCTCAGCTCTCGCTCTCTCTCTCTCTCCTTAGTGAGGCCCTCTGCAACTTCGTGAGACCCAGTTTCAAAATAAAGCACAAAAAATAGGGCCAGGAGCGTAGTGCGGAGGTAGAACGCCCCTGCGTTCAATCCCTGGTACCACACACACACACACACAAATGCCCCTGGGTTCAATCCCTAGTACCACACAAAAAATACACAATTAACTATCTTAACTATTTTAAAATGTATGCTTTACTAGTGTTAAGTTCATTCAGATTGTGCAACCAATCTCCTAAACTTTTGCATCTGGCAAAACTAAAATTCTGCATCCACTGAGCAACAACTCTGCACTCCCCCTCTCCCTAGCCCCTGGCAGCCCCCATTCTACTTTCCATCTCTATGAATTTGTTTATGCTAAGGACCTTACTGTGTTAGTCTCCTTTTCGTCCCTGTGACCAAAATACCTAACATTTCTTCTTACAGGAGAAAATGTTTATTTTGGCTCAGGGTTTTAGTCTCTAGTTGGCCAGCTCCATGGCTCTGGGCCTGAGGCGAGGCAGAACATCATGGTAGAAGGGCGTGGTGGAGGAGAGCTGCTCTGCTCCTGGCAGCCAGGAAGCAGAAATGAGGAAGGAGCCACGGACAGGATACTCCCCAGGGGCATGCCTCCAGTGACCTACTTCCTCCACCCATGCCCCACCTGCCTGCAGCCTCCACCTCCTCCCAGTAGTCCATTCAAATTATTAATCCTGTTAATAATTGCACACCTGCAATCCCAGTACTTGGGAGGCTGAGACAGGAGGACCACAGGTTTGAGGACAGCCTCAGCAACTTAGTGAGACCTTGTTTCTAAATAAATAAATAAATAAATAATAAATACAGTGCTTCTTCTCTGATGTCCGCTGTTCTTGAGGAGCCATGAGCCAGTGGGACCATAGCCATGACTGAGACTGATATAAATTCAAAGGCCTATCCACCTTGCAGATGCCCACCTCCCCAAGAAACTATTGGACCTCGTTCAGCAGTCATGTAACCACAGGCAGCTGCAGAAAGCAGCCAATGAGGCCACCAAAACCCTCAACAGGGTCATCTCTGAGTTCACTGTGATGGCTGCAGATGCAGAACCCCCGAAGATCACCCTGCTGCTATGTGAAGACAAGAACGTGCCCTACGTGTTTATGCCCTACAAGCAGGCCTTGGGGATGGGCCTGTGGGGTCTCCAGGCCTGTCATCCCCTGTTCTGTCACCATCCAAGTTCTCTCTCAGGAAGCAGCAGGTCTAGTCCATTCAGCAGTCTATTGAAAGACTCAGTCTAAGACTATGGTCTCTGCCCTGCTCTCCCTGTCACCTCCTCCCCCAAGCTCCTGTACTATATCTGTGTTAGCATGTAATTTTTTTTTCGGTACTGGGGATTGAACCCAGGGGCATTCTACCTCCAAGCTACACCCTCAGCCCTATATTTTTTTCTATTCTTTATTTTGAAACAGGGTGTCACTAAGTTGCGGAGGGCCTCACTAAGTAGCTGAGGCTGGCCGCAAACCTGGATCCTCTGGTCTCAGCCTCCCAGGTGCTGGGATTACAAGCGTGCACCACCACACCTGGCTTAGCATATAATATTTTAATTGGCTTTCTATTATAAAATAATATATTGGCCGGCCGTGGTGGTGCACGCTTGTAATCCCAGTACTTGGGAGGCTGAGACCGGAGGATCCGGGTTTGCAGCCAGCCTCAGCTACTTAGTGAGGCCCTCTGCAACTTGGTGAGACCCGGTTTCAAAATAAAGTATAAAAAATAGGGTCGGAGGTATAGCTCAGAGATAGAATGCCCCTGGGTTCAATCCCTGGTACCACACACACAATAATAATAATAATAATAATAATAATAATATACTAAGCTGGGCGTGGTGGCGCTCGCTTGTAATCCCAGTACTTGGGAGGCTGAGACAGGAGGATCACAGGTTTGAAGCCAGCCTTGGCAACTGAGTGAGGCTGTCAGTAATTTAGTAAGACCCTGTTTCCAAATAATAAAATAAAAATGGCTAGTAGCTCAGAGGTAGAATGCCCCTGAGTTCAATCCCCAGTACTGCACACACACACACACACACACACGCACACACACACACACACACACACACACACACACACACAATAAATAAATAAATAAATAAATAAATAAATAAAATATTATACTTAATCTGGAAAAATACAAAATATAAAATAAAAAGATGAGGGGTGTAGCTCAGAGGTAGAATACCCATGGGTTCAACCCCCAGTACCAAAAATAAAAATAGCAGTAATAATAATCCATCAACTGGACGCCTCCACTGATGAGGTCAGAGCCCTCATGACCCAGTCATTTCCTAGGTCCCACCTCTGGGCCTTGCCACACTGGGGACCAAGTCTCCAACACATGAACTTTTGGGGAACATTCCTCACCCGAACCATAACTCTTACATAATTTCCTTCCTTTTAAGAGCCAGATAATATTACATTATATGTAAAATCTATGAGTGAACCCATCTGGGCCCAGGTAATTCCTAGTTTTGAAGGTTATTAATTATTAATTCCATTTCTTTGGTAGATATAGGCCTATTCAGATCATTTCTTCCTGAGTACGTTTTGGCAGATGGTGTCTCTCAAGAAATTCATCATTCCTATTTGTGGGCATAGAGCTGTTCATAATGCACTTTTATTGTCCTTTCAGTGTCCATAAGATCTGTAGTGATGTCCCCTCTTTCCTTTCTGATATTAACAACTTGTAACTTTTTATTAGCATGGCTACAGGCCCATCAGTCCTATTGATCTTTTCAAAGAAACAGATTTTGTTTTTTTTTCTATTCGTTTCCTGTTTTCAATTTTTTTTTTTTTTGCATGTGGATATATACTTTTCCCACTACCACTTTTTTTTTTTTTTTGCGGTACTGGGGATTGAACCCAGGGGCATTCTACCTCGGAGTTACACCCCCAGCCCTATTTTTTATTCTTTATTTTGAAATAGGGTCTCACTAAGTTGCAGAGGGTCTCACTAAGTAGCTGAGGCTGGCCGCGAACCTGGATCCTCCTGTCTCAGCCTCCCAAGTACTGGGATTACAAGCGTGCACCACCACGCCCGGCTCCCACTACCATTTTTGAAAAGACTGTCCTTTCTGCTTTTGAATGGTCTTGGCACCCTTGTTAAGAATAATTTGAGCCGGGCGTGGTGGCGCACACTTGTAATCCCAGTACTTGGGAGGCTGAGACCGGAGGATCCGGGTTCGCGGCCAGCCTCAGCTACTTAGTGAGGCCCTCTGCAACTCCATGAGACTTGGTTTCAAAATAAAGAATAAAAAATAGGGCCGGGGGTGTAGCTCGGAGGTAGAACACCCCTGGGTTCAATCCCCGGTACTGCAAAAAAAAAAAAAAAAAGAATAATTTGACCATATATGTGAGGGCTTATTTCTGAGCTGTCTCTTCTAGTCAATCGATCTATTTATCTTCATGTCAGCACCACACTGTTTTGGTTACTGTAGCTTCGTAATAAGGTTTAAAGTAAGGAAATATGAAATTTCCAATTTTGTTCTTTTTTTTTGGTACTAGGGGTTGAACTCAGAGGCATTCTACCTCTGAGCCACACACCCCCAGCCCTATTTTTATTTTGAAACAGGGCCTCGCTAGGTTGATGAAAGTATCACTACTTGCTGAGGCTGTCCTCGAATCTGCAATCCTCCTGTCTTAGCCTCCCAAGTACTGGTATTACAGGCATGTGCCACCATGCCCGGCTCAACTTTGTTCTTTTGACAATTTTTTTTCTATATGGGGAATTTCAGGATGGATTTTCCTACTCATACAAAAAAATGCCACTGGGATTTTTGATAGGGATTGCCTTAAATCTGTAGATTATTTGGGTAGCACTGACATCTTTTTAAAAATATTTATGTACTTATTTACATGTGTGCTTTCCTCATTAGACTTTGAACACATTTACAACAATTGCCTTTTATTTTAGCTAGTTATATGGTGCTAAGGATTGAACCCAGGGCCTCATGCATGCTAGGCAAACGCTCTACCACTGAGCTATACCTCTAGCCTGTGGTATTGACATCTTAACCATAGTGTCTTGCAATCCATGATATGGGATGTGTTTCTGTTTATTTTTATCTTCTTTATTTCTTTCTGTAATCCTTGATTAAATATTTTATTCTTTCTGATGCTATTTTAAATGGAATTTTTTTTCTTAATTTCCTTTTTGGATTGCTTGCTATTGGTATATAGAAATGTAACTGAGATTCATGTGTTGATTTTATCCTGCCACGTTGCTGAATTTGTTTACTAGCTCCATTGTGTGTATATGTGATCTTTAGGATTTTTTTTTACATAGGAAGTCATGTCATCTTCAAAGAGATAATTTTACTTCTTCCCTTCCAATTTGGATGCCTCTCATTTCTTTTTCTTGCCTAATTGTTCTGGCTAGGACTTCCAGTACTAATAGAAGGGGTAGAAGTGAGTATCCTTGCCTTGTTCCTGGTCTTAAGAGGAAATACTTTCAGTCTTTGTCCACTGAGTGTAACATTAGCTACGGACTTTTCACATATGATCTTTAGTAGGTTGAAGTCGTTTCCTTCTATTGTTGGTTTGCTAAGGTACCACTTTCACCTTTCCCTTTCTCCCCTGTCCTCAATCCAGATGGAGACCAGCGACACGCCTTCTTTCATGTAATAACCCTTCTTGTACTTTAGAGTGGATACCTGAAGGAAGGTGGCTTTGATTTTCCTTCTTCAGAGAACTTGCCCACAGTTCTCATCCTCTTTCCAGTAATCCACCCAGTGACAATGCAACCCTTTGTTGAGCCCACTCTGTGAGCCAGGCTTAGGCACAGTGTTTTCCTGCTCACGGGACGTTTCACACATGTCGTCTCGGTCTTCACAGGAGCTGTCTGAACTAGGAATGATTTTTGTCCCCCTATTCAGCAGAAGTGCAGGGGGGCTTGCCCAATGCATAGCCAGCTCCTTCAACCCCTTTCCCTAATGAATCACCCAGGCTGCTGCCATCTCTGTGTCCAGTCCTTAAGCCCTGCTGTGGGCCCCTGAGCAAGTGCTTCCTGTCCCTCCTGAGTGGGCTCTGCTCTAGGGTGGAAAGGGCCCACGGCCAGTCCTGAAGTCTCCTCTGTTTGCGTTCACAGAGGTCCTGGGCCTACGTCAAGAAGTGCAAAAACAACATGTGTCCAAATCAGGGCTTGGTGACTCAGCTGTCAGAATGGGAGAAGATCGTCCTTGGAGACAGTGTCACAAACACCTCCGATCTACTGTATTGATCTTTTTTGAGGCCCTGTGATAAGTGTTAAAGAACTCTGCTTGGGACTTCTCATTGGTAGAGGGTCAAGGTGTACCCGGGTTGGTCTGGAAGGAAAAGACCTTTACTGTATGAAGCCTTGTGTCAGCCTCCTGCATTGGTTCTTCATAGGTCCCTTGTGCACTTGACATAAGAGGTGTTATCTCCTCAGGTTTCTGAGAACCTACATCCCTGAAGTACCAGGGACCATGTCCACTGCACTCCTGGGACATTCTCGGGCCGCTGGAGCAGCTGTCCCACATACCCTGTGACTTGGACCCTTTGGAGGTTGCCTAGGGGGCACTCCAGAGGTTCACAAGGTCCACCCATGGACCCAGATCCCTCAGCCCAGAAATGCCAGGCCCAGCCTTGGCTCAGTCCCAGAGCTCCTGGAGGCTCCTAGAATGAGGCCCCTTACCTCACCCCCAGGCCTAGTACTGGGCCCAGTTGCCCCTTGATCACTTGGTGCTCAGTGCCTTTCTCTGCCCCCACCCCCATGCATTGGTACCAGGCTGTGTTCACCAAGGAGAGGCTCCCACAACAGAGGCACCCCAGTTTCTAGAAATTCCTCAGGTCTTAAGGGGAGTTGTTTTAAAAATGTACTTCCCCAGAGCTGGTAGCACCTACAGAACAACCTGGGGGACAGGAGGGGGCACAGACAAGGGAACTGGTGGGGTATTTAGGATGCCCATCAATACAGGGACTTTCCTGAGTCCATTCTAGGGCAGGAGATGGCCATCCTAGGACTCTCCATGGAGGGATGCAGGGGTGGGGCTGGGAGTGGGGTCCCCCCCCATCAGAGGGGAAAGCCTTCAAGGAGTGGGGTTTTGCCAGAGTGGAAGGGCTTTTCAGGCAGCAATGGCTCTGGGGTGGACCAAGCCTGGGATGGCCGCAGGGCACAGGCTCTCCTTGGCGAGGAAACTGCTTCCTAGTCTGGGCAGAGTCGGTGGTAAGTGTTAAGCAGGGACATGGTGGGGAGTTGGCCTTGTGGGTAGTCTAGTGGCTGTGTGAAGGACAGTGGAGGTGAGGCTGGAAGCAGGGAGACCAGAAAGGAGGCGGCTATAAAAATCCCAGCGAGAGGGAGCTGGGAATCCCTTCTGAGAGAGACAGCTTCCAAAGGACGAAAGTGTCTGGGGCAGGCGTCAGCTCCCTGGGCCTTGGTTTGCTCCCTGCACGGCGGGCCGGGGCACCGAAGGCGGCACCACCCCGTTGGCACCGCTGGCCGAGCCCGGGTCCCGGAGCCGCAACCGTCCAAGCCGCCGTCCGCGTCGGGGGAAGCCGGAGTAGACGCTCGCCGTGCACGTGGCCCCGCCCCGGGCTCCGATTGGCTCCGGTGGGGGGCGGAGCCAGAGCGAGGCCCGCGCCAGGCCTTTTCCCATTGGCGGCGGCGGCGGCGCGAGCCCGGAAGCGGACGGGGGTGGTGGCGGAGGCGGAGGCGGAGGCGGAGGCGCCGCGGGCCGGCCGGGGTTGCGGCTCACTCCTAGACTCGCTGCTCTGCGGGCCCGTGGCAAGGCAGCCATGCAGCCCCCGCCCCCCGGCCCGCTGGGCGACTGCCTGCGGGACTGGGAGGATCTGCAGCAGGACTTTCATAGCATCCAGGTGAGCACCGCTTCTGCCACCCATTGGCCTTGAGCCATGTCTCGCTGGCTAGGGTCAAGGGTCGGGCAGCCCTGGGTCAGGTAGCGGGGAGCTCGGGGGTGAGGGGTCGGGTGCCCTGGCCTTGCTCCCGAGAGTGGCGAGTCCTCCGGCCCCAGCGTCCCTGGCCCGCCCCTCCTGAGTGGCAGGAGTTCCGTTCACCCGCGGTCCCCCTGGAACCTCCTCTGTGCTGTGTGACCTCGACCTCCTGCAAGGGCCTCGGAAAGAGGCCAGTGCCGCACGGCCACCCCTACCCATTCCACCCGGACCACGTCCCCTCCCAGCCGAGCAGCTGCCCGAGTCAGAGCCAGCCGGGCCCCGCATTTTGGGTCAGTCACTCAGCAAACATCCCGCGGACAGCGACGTCCCCACCCTCGGGCAGCTCCCGGCTAAGTGCTGCAAGGAAGTGGTTTTTAGGTGAAATCCGTGGCCTGGGTGGGGGGCGGGACCGTCCCAGGTGAAGGGACTACGACCACCTCGGGAAGGGAAAGAGAGTGCTTGACAGGCCCTTGTGGCCGCTCAGGAGACTGTAAGGGGAGAAGTGGGCGGGGCCATGCCCTGCGGGACCTCCTGGGCCTGGCGCGGTCTCTCTCAGGCCGTGGGGAAGCCCCTAGAGGAATTGCCTGGGTGGGATGTGAGTGTGGCTGTTGTGTCCTGAGGCCAGGGAGGAAGAGGCTGCTGGCCTTGTCCAGGAAGGAGACGGTGGTGGCACAAGCTGGGGTCTGAGAGGGGTATGGTGACCCCCAGACAGAGTGGAGCCCTAGCCAACTAGAGATTTGGTTAGACCTTTGCCTCTCTTGGACTGGTTCCAGCCCCTGCCTGTCTCCATTGCTGCCCCCTGGTCCAGCCCAGCTTGCTGCGATTAGTGCTTCTCCCTGGAGTCCTGGGAGCCAGTCTCAGCCGCTGTCTTACTTTTTCCACACTGCCCCTTGCCCAATCTCTAGACTGTGCCTTCTTGAGATTCACCCATGGGGGCAAAGTGCTGTGGGGGGGGGGGCTTTGGGCCAAAGGTGCTGGGGGAGGGGAGGGGACTGGCCTTAGGGCAGGAGGTGTAAGGGCTGAAGGCTGATGACCTTTAACCTGGGAGGAAGCATCAGGAATACCTGAGCAGCCAGCACCTTGGATAACCAAGCTCCCCCATCCTTGCAGGCCAGGTAGGCAGGAGAGGCAGAGAGGGCGAGGGCTGGCTTCAGGCAGACTGCTTGGTCCAGAAGGTAGACCCTGTGGGCCTAGAACTCAGACTCAGATAGGACAGAGCCTGTGCAGGGGTGAGGATACGTGGTAATGAAGCCTTCAGGGAAGCAGCCTGTTGCTGGGGAGGGGTGTTGTGGGGCCTCTGGGCTTGCAGGATGCCCAGCTCCTTGCCTGCCTTGGGGGGAGATCCACCTCAGGGGGTCCCTGGTGGGCACATCAAGTTTTGCCTCCCAGGGAGCTTGTGCCCTGCCAGCAGGCTCAGGCTTGTGGCTCCCCAGCCAGCCTGTGCCTTCTTCTCCCGTCCCGCCCCAGGAGACCCACCGGCTCTACCGCCTAAAGCTGGAGGAGCTGACCAAGCTGCAGAATAACTGTACCAGCTCCATCGCTCGGCAGAAGAAGCGGCTCCAGGAGCTGGCCCTTGTCCTGAAGAAGTTAGAATCCTCTCTGGCTGGGTGTGGGGTGACTGACCTTGTGGGGTTCCTGACCTGGGGTGGGAGAGCTGGTACTGACTCACAGGGCAACCCTGGCATGCCTCTCCCCTCATTGGGCTCGTTTGCCCTTCTGCCCTGCAGGATCAGGTATGATACCTGCTCTGACTGTCTGTCCTTGCCTGCAGATGCAAGCCCTCCCTCCCGTCAGAGGCCATGGAGGCCGCGCAGGAGCTGGAGAACCAGATGAAGGAGCGCCAAGGCCTCTTCTTCGACATGGAAGCCTATTTACCCAAGAAGAATGGGTGAGCCCCACCCCCTGAGAGAGGCAGGAAGCCAAATGCTTCCTCTTCTCCGTCATTCCGTGAGTGAATGTTCCCTGAACCCACTGTGGCCTGAGAATCAGCACAGTCCTGACTTCAGGGGAGCCAGCCTGACTGAATGATGGGTGCTTCGTGGGAGAAGTACAGGGAACGGGGGTAGGGGGGCACAGAGAGGGCTGCCTGACCGGGACCAGGAGATCAGAGAAAGCTTCCTGGTCTAGGGGATGCTTGAGCTGTCTTCAAGGATAAAGAGTGAGCCAGAGAGACGCAGGAAGAGAGGTAACAGCAGTACTACAGAGGCAGGGAGCAGGTTGGCCAGAGCTCAGGGTGGGAGGCCAGAGGGGGTGATGAGCCAAAGCGCTTGCCTGGGCCCGCATGTGCACTTAGCAAGGTCAGCTGCTGTCACTTCAGGAAGATGGACAGGGGACAGTACAAAAATCCTGCAGAGGAGACTGTAGGCTGCAAAACATGGGGAGAGCGGGGAAGAAAGGAGGGTTATCAGCCTGGGATCAGATGGCCTGGTGGGGGTGGGGGTAGTGCAGTAGGGGAGGGAGGTGCTTTCTGGAAGATAGGGGACTTTGGAGAACAAGTTGGTGGAAGGGAGGGGGTGGAAGCTGATGTTGGAGCTGATGGAAGAGCTGCAGCGGGGGGGACAGCCCAGATCTGAGCAGTTCCTCAGAAGCTTGACCATGCGGGACCGTGCGGGGATGCACGGAGAGAAGTCACTAGAAAGTAGCAACTAGAAGTACCAGAGTGGAGAGTCAAGGGCAGCTTCTGCTTGGATGTGCCTGTTATTTTGTGTGTGGGGAAGACTTGAGCTCATCCACCTGCTGAGAGGAGGCCCCGGAGAGGGAAGACCCAGGGAAGGGGCAGTGGGTGATGGAGGGGGCCCCTGGAGAAGTGGAAGGGTGCTTCTGGTGCATGATGCAGAGGTGCAGATGGGTGAGGGAGTGGCGGGGGCTGGCGGTGGAGGGGCATCGTGGAGGGCTTGGGAGAGGATTTGAAGAGGCCCTCGCTGGGAACCAGAATGATGTGGCTTGGGGGCTGGAGGCTGGGCACATTGGGACAGGCTTTGTCTCTCACAGTAACCTCAGGAAAGTCCCTTCACCATGCCAAGGTTGCGTGTGAACAATGCCCACATGTTGGGGACAGCTGCTTAGGAATGACTAGCTTTGCTGTCACACCGGGGAGTTTCTCTGGCGGAGGACAAGAACTTAATTGGGGGTGATGGAGATGCAGGGAGGCTGGGAGTTCAGGGGATTGGCCAGGAGGGGGCTGCATTGTGAAGGAGAGCATGGGGACTCCTAGCTCAGGCAAGGAGACCGGGCCAGAGAGAGCTGGGGCCCCTGGGAAAGGAAGGGTCCTCATGGTGAGAAGAGATGGGTTGGGAGGCTGGGCATTTGGGGTCAGTACAACCCCAAGTTTCTGAGGGAGGCCTTTGTGGATGGGAAGGTCCAGGGTGTTGCTGTGGGGTGCAGAGGTTCCTGGGGTCAAGGTAGCAAGAAACATGGGGTGGTTGCAGAAGGTCTGCAAACTCTAGGCCTGCTGCCCAGACGTGAGGAGTGATCTGAGATGTGGGGACAGCTTCCCGTAGTGTGGGAGAGCCAGGTGTCTCTTGAGGCCCCAAGTGGGGAAGCTGTGGGCAAGACTTGGCATACCAGAACCAGGATGTTGGAGCTGCAGGGAGAGGCTGGGCGCTGGCGGAGGTGATCTGCAGCACCCCCAGGGCAGGACACTAAACCCACTCAATGTATGGGGAAGACAGCTGGTGGAGGGAGGTGCAGACTTGGCCCTGCATGCTCGGGACTGTGCCATTTGCTTGTGTCACTCAGGGTCTCTCTTCAGCCCCGCTTCTTCTCCCTAGGTTGTACCTGAGCCTGGTTCTGGGGAACGTCAACGTGACGCTTTTGAGCAAGCAGGCAAAGTATGTATTTGTTGTGGATTGGGTCTCACCTCTCTCAGCCCTGACTTCCCTTGGCTCAGCTTTGGGACACAGGGGCTGCTCCCCCAATGCCAGCCTGTGCCCTCCTTGGGTGGCAGCGAGCGAGGGCCCATGGGCAACCCAGCCTGGCCCACGCCTGTGTGTCCCCAGGTTCGCCTACAAAGATGAGTATGAGAAGTTCAAGCTCTACCTCACCATCATCCTCATCCTCATCTCCTTCACCTGCCGCTTCCTGCTCAACTCCAGGTGGGTATCCTGCTGCTGGGGCTCCACCCTGCGCCCTCCCAGGCTTTCTGGCACCAACCCTGTGTGCCCCTCCCCAGGGTGACAGATGCAGCCTTCAACTTCCTGCTGGTCTGGTATTACTGCACGCTGACCATCCGCGAGAGCATCCTCATCAACAACGGCTCCCGGTGCGCCAGGGGGGCTGCTCGGGGTGGCAGGCAGGGCCTCCCTGTCCCTGAGCACTGATTCCTGAGGGGACAGGGAGTGACAGTGGCTCCCTCATGCAGGATCAAGGGCTGGTGGGTTTTCCATCACTACGTGTCCACATTCCTATCGGGAGTCATGCTGACTTGGTGAGTAGTATGGGCCTCATCCAGTGGGAACCAGGGCAGGGCGAGATGGCATTCCTGGGCTCCCCACACATCTCTCCCTCTGCTTCCCCTTAGGCCCGATGGTCTCATGTACCAGAAGTTCCGGAACCAGTTCCTGTCTTTCTCCATGTACCAGAGTGAGTGTGTCAGGGCTTCCTGCTGAAGTTGGAACACACCCATGGCGGGGGAGGGGGCAGGGAAAGAGCTTCCATCTCCACCTGGTTCTGACGCCAGCCCGCCTGCCCCAGGCTTTGTGCAGTTCCTGCAGTATTACTACCAGAGTGGCTGTCTGTACCGCCTGCGGGCCCTGGGCGAGCGGCATACCATGGACCTCACTGTGGGTGAGTCGGCCAGCTCTGCGGCCCAGCAGGGCAACGTGGGGGCAGGAACTCTCCCTCCGGTAGGGGCATGAGTGACAGTGTCCCTGTCTGCCCTGGCCCCTCTTCCTGCAGAGGGCTTCCAGTCCTGGATGTGGCGGGGCCTCACCTTCCTGCTGCCTTTTCTTTTCTTCGGCCATGTAAGTTATGGTGTGTCCCCACTCGCCTGAGTCCATCCCCTGCTCTGGTGCACTGAGTCAGTCCCCTTTCCCCTCAGTTCTGGCAGCTGTTTAATGCGCTGACACTGTTTAACCTGGCCCAAGACCCTCAGTGCAAGGAGTGGCAGGTGAGCAGGGCCCAGAGGACAATTGGGAGGGAGGCCTGGAGGACAGACAGCTGGGAGGGCCCGCCTGGCCCGGCCCATCCTGACCCATCCTGACCCTGGCTCCCGCAGGTGCTCATGTGCGGCCTCCCCTTCCTCCTCCTCTTCCTCGGCAATTTCTTCACCACCCTGCGGGTTGTGCACCAGAAATTCCACAGCCAGCAGCAGCAGCAGCATGGGAGCAAGAAGGAATGAGCTGGGCCTCCGCCTGCCGGCCCCAAAGGGGCTCTGACCGTGTGTGGTGGGAGGATGGGAGGCACCCATGTGCATGGGAGGGGCGCCTTCTGTTCTCCCTGGGCTTTGTGGGCTCTGTGGGCCCTGAGAAAGATCTGGGCCTGGGCCCAGGCTGCAAGAGCTGGGTGCCAGGGCCTCAATAAAGGAAGAGAGACAAAGGTGGCCTGATGGATGTGTTTTCCCAAGGGGAGGATGGGGCTGTGTCCCTCGTGTCCCCTGCCACAGCACAGGTTGTTGGGGTGCCTGTTATCTCTGGGGTCTGAAAAGTCAATCCAGGGGGAGGTCCCAGGTCTGCTCAACCAATACCAGGCAGATACTGAAAACAGAACTTTATTCCAAGGGCCGGAGGTTATTTAAAATTATTTACACTCATTCAAAATCATGTGGCAGGGCCAGGCCCCAGCTCAGCTGAGAGAAGAGCCCCTTCCTTACAGCTGCCAAGGGCCTGAGGTGTCACTGAGTGTGGGGCCTGGTCCCTGGGGCGGGGCTGTCGTGCAGGCAGACCTGCCCTGGCCCGGCCTTGGCGCAGGAGGGCACCTCTCAGGTCTGGAGGAGTCTCTGTCACTGGGCCTGTCTCCATGGTGAGGCTGAGCAGAAACCACCAGGAGGCTGGCAGAAGGGAGTGAGGAGGGCGATTACAGGACAGCGAGTCTGTGGGGCGAGGAGCAGGGCAGGCGGTGGCTCCTAGCTCCACACGTCCAGAGAGTAGCGGCCCTTGGTCATCAGCTTCTTGATGTAGTCCACAGCCTGTGCATGCTCCATGGCCCCGAACTCAGCCACAATGTCATAGAAGGTGTTCTGCACGTCCCTAGCCATATTCCGAGCATCCCTGGGGGCAGGAAGGAGGTGGCGGTGGGGGCTGGGCAGGGGCCACCCCAAGAGCAGGCAAGCCTCCCCCGCCCCCGCCTCCCCACTTACCCGCAGACATAGATGTGGGCGCCCCCCTCGTGGATCAGCTTCCACAGATGCTCCCTGTCTCTCTTCAGCAAGTGCTGGACGTAGACCTGCAGTGGCAGAAGGGTGGCCTGTGAGGGGGCTGTGGCACCATGGCCCCACCTCCTTGTGGAGTGGCCTTGCCCAGCCGCCTCACCTTTTGGGCCTGCTCCCGGGAGAAGGCCACGTTGAGCTGGGTGAGGGCGCCATCCTTGTGGAACTGGGCCAGCTCCTCGCGGTACAGGTAGTCCTCATCCGACCGGCGGCAGCCGTAGTAGAGCAGCGTCTCACCCACCTCCTTGCCTGGGCAGCAGTGGGCCAGGGTAAGGGTGGGTTCCCTGGTGTGTCACTGTCCCGTCCCTGGGCCCCATCCTCTTACCCTGCTGCTGTAGCCAGGCCCGTTCCTGGATGAAGCCGATGAAGGGGGCTACCCCGGTGCCAGGGCCCACCATGATGACGGGCGTCGTGGGCTTGAAGGGCAGGCGGAACTGGGACTTGCGCACAAACATGGGCACCAGGGCCCGGCGGCCATTCTCCCCGGCAGGCTCCTTGGCCCGCAGCCAGCTGGTGGCCACACCCTTGTTGACTCGGCCTGACTTGGCCTCATACTCCACGGCCACAGCACAGATGTGCACAGAGTTGGGGTGAACCTGGAGAAGGGCTGGCGTAAGCATGGCAGCCGCGCTGAGGGTCTCTCCCAGATAGTGCAGCCCTGTTGGGAGCCTCGACTCACCCACCCTTCATGACCAAACCCCAAGTCCAAACCCCACAGGGCCCCTTCCCAGTAGCCTGGCGCTCAGGGCTCAGGCTGGAGAGAAGCTGCCAGTCCAGCCCGCTGTGTCCACTGCCCAGCTGAGCCCGGTGCAGGGCACCCCTGCCGTGGCCACCTCACCTTGGAGGACGAGGCGATGGAGTAGTAGCGGGCCTGCAGCCGTGGCAGCAGCTCGCACAGGTGGTCGATGGGGGGCCGCAGGGACGGGTAGTCTTGCAGGATGGCCAGGATGTGCCGCCGGGCCTCTACCACCCAGCTCAGGTACAGCTCCTGAGAAAGACGCAGAAGATGTGGAAGGTGTGGGGCACAGGGGGCTGACGTAGGGGGCGGTGTGGGTGCACAGACTCACCTTGCCCTCGCCAGAGGAGGATGCCATCTTGCGCAGCTGCTCCTGCTCAGAGGGCTCCGAGGCGTACTGTGCCAGCTCGTAGAGCACATTGGTGCGCGGAGGGTTGGTGATGTCCAGGTAGTAGGTGAGAGCCGTGCGGTAGGAGGTGGGGCAGGGGAAGGGATGCTTCTTGTTGGACTCCTCTGCAGGGAGCGGGAAGGAGGTGGGTTAGTGGCTATCCACAGAGTGCAGGAGGCCTCAGGCCCGGCTGCAGGGGCATAGCCTCAGGCTCTCTGCCAGGCCTGAAGCTTCAGGCCAGACAAGAAGTTGCATCAGGGGTCTTGCCAGGGGAGGAAGCACAGTGGGTGGGTGGTGCACTACAAGGTTTGACAGAAACCAGTCCCCGACTCTGCTTAAGGGCTGATTTTGGAACCGGGAGAAGGACAGCTCTGGCATGGTCACTGAGGATGCCAGCAGGGCTGGGCCCCAGGTCAGCGCCAGAGAGGTGCCTGGAGCTCGCAGCAAGTCTCAGGCTGTGCAGCCCCACGGGACCTTGGGAGAAGAGCACCATAGCTAGTGCTTCTTGGCACCTGAGTACTGCTAAGGGATCTGGAAGACCGGCCAGGTGCTGACACCAGACCCTGCATTTACCAGCAAGGTGTGCAGCCCGGGTCCACCAAGGGCAGTGAGGGAGCCATGCCTGGGGCCAGGGCTCGGCCTTGAAGCCCCTTCCCCAGCAGGACACTGTGGCTGGGCAGTTTCCCAGCCGCCTTGGGGAGCAGAGCTGGCTCTGCCTCTGGGCCCCATACAGTCCTCCCTCTCTGTGACAGTGATGGGGGACTTAATCCCAGGACTCACCATCAAGATTGTTCAGGGACATGACAACATCCAGGTCCGCACCCAGGATCTCCCCGAGCTGGTTGACAAGGGCAGAGTCGTTGGCTGGATAAACAGCCACATGATCCCCAGATTCATACCTAGAGGGAAACGCCAGGCTCAGAAGAAGGGTGGATGACCAGGAGTGAAGGGTTAGGGAGGTGGTGGAGGCAGCCGGTACCTGATTTTGGAGTCTGAGATGTCTAATTCCAGGTGCATAAGGTGTCGCTCGGTTCCCTGGTTCAGCTTCCGGTTGGTGGTGACCGCAGCCAAGAATGGGTTCTTGGCATCAAAGGGGCTGGGTGGGGATAAGATTGGCCAAGTCTTTAATCTGAATCTCTCTGTCCCCAAGGTACCCTCTGGTTACACAAAACATGGACCCACAGAGTTGGCTGGGGGCCCTCTGGACCTCTGAGGGCCACAAGGAAACCTAACAAATTATGTCAAGGGCTCTCCCAGCCTGATCCAATGCAGTACTTGACCCACCAGGTGGGCAGAGTGAGGCCATCAGTATCCCCATTTACAGATATGAAAACTAAGGCTGGCCTCTAAAAAATTGGGAGCCTTCCACACTTGGCACCCAAGGCTGGAGTGAATGCAGAGGAGGGAGATGGAGCTACAAGATGCCCCCTCCCCCACGTGCCTGGCCTCTAACACGGACATGAGTCACCAGGATGCGGACTTCTGCTCTAGTAGGGCTGTGTCTACCAGGGCGGGAGAGAGCAGGGCTGCTGGCCTCGACTCAGTGGTACCAGGATGCCTGGGTAACTCCAGCAGGAATCTGGGCAGCACCCGAGGGTACACAGGGGCCCAAACAAGGACATTATGTTTTTGGATACAGTCCATACAGTGAGGTGAATTATAAGGAAATGAGACTTTTGCCAAAGATCAAGCTAGACATAGCACCGACCCTGCTGGGTCCAAGAACTGGCAGGTACCCAGGTGTTCACAGAGCGAGATGTCAAAGCAAATTAAGGACAAACCGGGCAGGAGCCGCTCTCCCCAAGACCTGCCCTGACAGCTCTGCTGAGGCAGGGGCTCCTGAGGGTCCTGGCATGGAGCAGGACCTGGCCCTGGGACAGTTCCTTTCTCTTCTCTGAGCCTCTCACCCTCCTGCAGTGGACATGAAAATGGGGTCCCCACCATGCCCACCCATCGGATGAGTCTTGGGGGAAGGGCTCTATGGGGATACAGTCGCCTGAGAGCTGGTGTGCCAAGGTCACAGGGCCACGGCCCCCCACCTCCCTCTACTCACGGTTTCTGGTTCTCATAGCTCTTCAGGCGGCCCATCTCGCCCGAGTACACCTTGGCCGCATCTATGTCTGTGTGGACCACGAGCTCGTACTGGCGAATGCTGGAAAGGGGAGACCAAGGGTGGAGTTGAGGCCCCAGGTCAGGGATAGGGGGCTGCAGGGGCCAGTCCAGAGAGAGGAGAGAACGATGCTGGTGTGGGGGTGAGCAGGCCACATAGAACACAGGGGGCGGAGGACCCTGCAGAACACCGGGAGTGTGAGGACAGGGAGGAAGGGAGAGCGCTGGCTCAGAGCTGCTGAAACCAGATCCTTGGGGGCCCTGGGAGGGTTGGCCAGGCCAGGTGTGGGGCTCGGTGGGAAGGTAAGGAAGACCCGCCCTGACTCCTTTCAGGGAAATCAGGAGCTCCTGGGCCAGCAGCGACCCTCCCTGACCCCATGTCTAAGCTTCGGCCAACCCCTCCTCTCTGCATCCTGATGCCACCCAGGCCAGGCCCACCCAAGGCCTCTGCACTCACCTGGACTCCTCTCCGGTGGCCTCCACCCCGAAGAACTCACACACGGCCGGCCAGAACTGCTCTCGCCACGTGATGAAATCCTCCTCCAAGCTGAGGAGAGGAGAGGATGAGCCGGCCCCGACAACAGCCCGGCCAGCTCAGGCCCTGTCCCCCAAATGGCCCCCACACATAGGGCTCATTTCACTGTGGCCGCCCAGCAATGTACACCTAAGGCCTCAGGCGCGTCCGTGTGTCTGAGCTGGGCCAGGCGACAGAGGATGTGGAGAGCTGGGAAACCACGGACCCGGCAGGGCTGGGGCAGGGCGAGTCCCTCCCCTCGCCTTATTGGTGATGTGTGTCCCGAGTTTCATCTGACACAGTAATTTGCGTCCCTCCCACATTCCCCGGCCTGTTCCTTCAGCCTGTGGGTCCTGACACATGACAGCAGGAGGGTGCTGGGGGAGGGTGGCCTAGAGGAGGGCCCTGTGTGCGTGTGCAGCTGGGTGGACACTCACTTCCCGTCGTCGTCGCCCATGCCCAGCTCAAAGATGCGCTGGGCGCCGAGCTGCTCCAGCCGCTGGTCCACGTACTTGCCCATGGCGTTGAAGTGCTCATAAGTCTTGTTCCCAAGGCCAAACACCTGTGTGGACAGAGAGGCAGCTCTGAGACCTGGCCTCTAGCCCACCCTGCAGGACTTGACATGGGTGGGTGTCCCTGCAGGGCCGGCTAAGCTGCTAGGCAGCCCCTGTGGGCCTCTGCACCCGCCAGACACCCAGCACCTGAGGAACACGGGGGCGGCCTCTAGCCCCTGACGTGCTTTGTTTAGGTGACCTGCAGTCTGCAGGTGGCCCGCCCCATAGCCAGCCTTGAAGGCTCGATTCCAAGTGGCTGGCAAGGGGCAGTGCATCGCACCTTGTTCACCTGGCTGGTGGCTCCTGCCCTCCTTGCCCAGCCAGATCTCGGTCATCCTGCCTCAACTTCCTGGCCTTTTGTCTCCAGGAACTAATGTGCCCTGAGGCCAGTTGGGGGCACTAGAGGAAAAGTGGGGTCCATTCATAAGCAGCCTGCCAGGCAGGCTCTCTGTTGGAAGCCACTCTGCCCCATAAGAATAGGGCGAGGAGCAGAAGGTTTCCTTGTAGAGAAGAGGATGCTGGTCCCAGGAGAGCTGCCACAGGCTGCCATGTGCCCACAGGAGTCTGTGGAAGACTCACCGCATACTTAACACCAGAGAGGTCCACATCTGTCTCCTGGAGCCAATCGTAGAAGTCCTGGGCGTTGTCGGTGGGGTCCCCCTCGCCGTAGGTGGCCATGCAGAAAACCACCAGGGAGTTGTTGATCTCTGTCAGGCTGTTCAGGTCGGCCTGGGGAGACAGGCAGGGCCACGGCCACCATGATCATTCTGCTCTGGGTCAAACCCACACTGGCAACATGCCAGCAGTGGGAAAGGCCGGCCCGCCCAGGGCAGCTCCCAGCTGGCATGTTGGGGGTTGTGGATCAGAGAGGGAACTTCCAAATGTCTGGGAGGTGCACCAAGGGGTTAGGGGTGGCTGAACAGAAGGGGCTGGCACTGGAGGCATGAGGGCAGGAGCGTGCCATGTCTATGAGGGTGGTGGGAAAAGAATATGGTTTTAGAAAGGGAAGAGCAGGCAAGGAGAGCACGGGTAAGGGCAGGAGAGCTGAGGGCGGAGGCAGGGCACAGGCTGGCTTCAGGCCCCAGGCTTCCTGGGAGAACCTCACCACCCCTCAGGGCCCGGGGCACAGCCTGGCCTGGGCACTTGCTAATTTCTAATCAACTTGAGAGGAGCCTGGAGAGGGACGGGTGGTGGAGTGTCACCAAGCCCCGTCCCAATGGCACGGGAGTGGTGAAGACAGGTGCACTGGGAGCGGGAATAGCCAGAGCTCAGGAGAAGGCGGCTCTGAGGGACGGTCCATCCTGCATGGTGGTGGAGCTACAGGAATGTTCCTTTGGTTGGCCACGTGATGACCGACAATGACCCCATGCGGGAGTGCCAGGAATGCCATTCCCAAGACTTCTTGCAGAACATCCTGCTGCCTGCCAGTCTCTCCCCTCCTGAGGGTCGCCGCCCTGCCCTGCCCACTGCCTCATCTGGGGCTGGTGGCCTGGTTGTCACCGCTCTCCCAACCTAGTATCAGGCAAGCAGATGCTGGCAGTTTCTTGGGCCGTGCAGAGTCACACCATGTGAGGTGTGTGGAGGCGGCCAGGAGAATGAGGGGGCAGCGAGGGGCAGGCTTGTCCCCCACAGCCCTCGGGATGTGGCTGGGGGTGCTGAGGCCAGGAGTGGGAACTCTGTCCAGAAGTGGCCCAAGGGGGGCAACACGGGGAAGACCACCGATGGAGGAGGACAGAGTCTCTTCTGTGTGCACCTGCCCAGCACCGTGCAGCCCCTCGGCGTGGAGCCACGGAAGGCTGACCGTGAGCAGCACTGGGAGCAGATGCTGTGTGCACCGCTGGGCTCGCTGGACCTGGGCCTGGGTATCGGAATGTCCCCAAAACTGGCAGCACTTGGCTGCTAGAACAACCAACAGGTGATACCTGTTCCTGTCTGTCCTTTTGGCTAATAGCCCGTTTGGCCTCTCCATGATGCAGAGACAAATTCTCTGGTACTGCTGGAAGGGCCAGGGCAGGGGCCCACACGTGGTGGGAGCTTACCAGGTCATACTCCTCAGGGTCTGCCGACATGCCCCGCATCCCATAGCGGTGGGCATCCTTGGATAAGCGGTTGGCAAACTCCTCTGCAGTCCCCGTCTGGGAGCCATAGAACACGATGATATTCCTCCCCTAGGGAAGGCCAGACACACGAGGTCAGTGAGACGCCCAGGAGCCAGATTTTACTCAAGCTCCAGGTAACATGACTCTGGCAGGCCCAGCAGGCAGGGCCCCTCAGGGCATCCTCTTTCCTCCCTGGCTTCAAGTTCTGTCTGAGTCACTCTGTCATAGCCACTGTGGTGGAAGGGGGCAGATGTCACTGGAGGGACTCCAGCCAGAGCCATCAAGGTGATCACACACTGCTCAAGATCACACTTCTGACACAGTTTTTTAATGACGGGGAAAAAACAACCTAATGTTAAGTAAAAAAAGAAAGTGTCAGGGCATGGTGTCGCACACCTGTAATCCCAGTACTTGGGAGGCTGAGACGGGAGGATTGTAGGTTTGCGGCTAGTGTGCAGTAACTTGGTAAGACCCTATTTCAAAATAAAATATAAAAATAGGGCTGGGAGAATGGTTCTGAGGTAGAATGCCCCTGGGTTCAATCCCTGGTACCTCCAAAAAAAGTAACCCAAAGTAATCCAATTTTGCCCTATATGTATACGGGGGCGGAGGAAATCCCTCAGTATCTGTAGGGGATTGGTGCCAGGACCCCACTCACCCACAGGATGCCAAAATCTGCTGAGGCTCAAGTTCTGGTTTTTAGGTTTTTTTTTTTTTTGGTACTGGAAGTTGAACCCAGGGGCATTCTACTTCTGAGCTATACCTCCAATCCTATTATTTTATTTTGAAGCAGGGTCTTGCTAAGTTGCTGAGGCTGTCCTCAAGCCTGTGATCCTCCTGTCTCAGTCTCCCAAGTACTAGAATTACAGGTGTGGGCCACCACATTGGGCTTCAAGTTTTTTTTTTTATATATAATGGTGCAGTATTCGCATAGAGCCTACACACGTCCTCTCATATACTTTAAATCATCTCTACATTACTTATAGTGAATACAACGTAAATGCGATGTAAATAGCTCTTGTATTATATTGTTTAAGGACTAATAACAAGAAAAAGGTATGTACATGTTTAGACTTTTTTTTCCAAATATTTTTGATGTGTGATTGGTTGAAACCACAGAAGTGGAACCTGAGGCTTTGGAGGGTTGGGCTGGGGGGCATGGCTCATGGTACAGCACTTGCCTAGCATACACAAGGTCCTGGGTTAGGCCCTGGGGAGGAGGGGGGAAATGTGGTAACACTGGAAACTCTGTGACTATATTAAAAAACAGTAAGTAGCCAGGCGTGGTGGCGCACACTTGTAATCCCAGTACTTGGGAGGCTGAGACTGGAGGATCTGGGTTCACGGCCAGCCTCAGCTACTTAGTGAGGCCCTCCACAACTTAGTGAGACCCTGTTTCGAAATAGAGAATAAAAAATAGGGCTGGGGATGTAGCTCGGAGGTAGAATGCCCCTGGGTTCAATCCCTAGTACTGCAAAAAAAAAAAAAAAAGAAAAAACCCAGTAAGTATACACTGTAAAATGAGTAAATTGTTCACCATATAAATTATATCTCAAGCTATTACCCAGAATAAATAAGCACATATGAAACTATCTAGGAAAACTCTAAAAAAAAAAAAATAAAAGGGCAATGGGGG
>PVJS01006084.1:0-31810 GCA_004027185.1 Glis glis | reverse complement strand
AGGGCCTAGCACTACTCGATATTCAAACAAATTATAAAATTTCAATTAAAACCATGTGCTGCTGCATGCAGAGAGCTAGATCAAAGTACCAGAACAGCGAAATATGGAAATAGACCTAAATGCATATGGGAACTAAGTACAGGATAAACATGGCATTTCAAACCAGTGGGGGAAAGAGGAACTCTATTACATTTATTTAGACAGCTGTATGAAAAAAGTAGACTGGATCCCTACCTCGAGTCTTACATGGAATGTAGGAATTTAAAGGATAAATTCCTAATATACCATATTTGAAATATGAAAAATGGAACCATAGAAGTACTATGGAAAACACCTTTATCTCTTTAGAGTAGGGAAGGCCTTTCAAATTATGACCCAGAGCTGGGTGCAGTGATGCACACCTGTAATCCCAGTATTTGGGAGGCTGAGACAGGAGGATCACAGGTTTGAGGCTAGCCTCAGCACTTAGGGAGGCTCTGTTTCAAAATAAAAAATAAAATAGGCTGGGGATGTAGCTCAGAAGTAGAATACCCAAGTTCAATCCCCAGTACAAAAGAAAAAGAAGTTATAAAAATAAATAATAATAAAGTTGAATCATTTTTACATGGTAAAACAAAAATTGCAATCTTTATCAAAAGATAAACTATTAACAGACAAGATATTTTCAACTCATATCATAAACAAGGGGTTAGTCTTCCTAATAATTTTAAGGATTTCCTCAGGAAAGATCATGTCCATAGGAAAAAATTGATGAAAGTTTAGAGAATCTCTAAACAAGAGGAAAAATGCCATTTAAATATATGAAAGTCAGACGGGTGCAGTGGTGCATGCCTGTAATCCCAGTACCTGGGAGGCTGAGATAGGAGGATCGCAGGCAAGTTCGAGGACAGCCTCAGCAACCTAGTGAGACCCTTAGCAACTTAGCAAGAACCTGTTTCAAAATAAAAAATATAATAGACCTGGGGGTGTAGCTCAGAGGAAGAATGCCCATGGATTCAATCCCTAGTACCCCCCAAATAATAATAAATATATAAATAAGTCTAACTTCATTCATAAGAAAAATGCAAATCAGAACTACACTGAGATATCATTTTAGCCCAAACTTTGATCAAAAGGGAGGATCTATTCTTATTCTTTGGTTTGCTTAAGAAATAAACATTCAGAGCCGGGCGTGGTGAGCTTGTAATCCCAGTACTTGGGAGGCTGAGACAGGAGCATTGCAGGTTCGTGGTCAGCCTCAGCTACTTAGTGAGGCCCTCTGCAACTTAGTGAGACCCTGTTTCAAAATAAAGAATAAAAAATAGGGTTGGGGGTGTAGCTTGGAGGTAGAATGCTCCTAGGTTCAATCCCCAGTACAGCAAAAAAAAAAAAAAAAAAAAAAAGAAAGAAACATTTAGAAAAAAACAAAGCAAACCATTCCAGCAGGAGTGAGTGGCCACTGGGCTCTGTTTCCACGAGGATGCACACAGTAGGCACCACCCCCATGCCTGCTCTCTGCCGGGCTCCCCCCACCCATGCCTACTGGGGCCAAGACTCACTCACTGCAAAGAGCAAAACAGAAGACTCACCGTTTTCTTCATCTTTTCCACAAAGCTGCTCTCTTTGACGGAGGAGGTCCTGAAAAACAAAAGGGCCCAGTGGGTATGGGATGCGGGTGTCATGGGATGCAGTATCCTGGGATGCAGGAGTCCTGTGGCACTGGGTCAGGGGACATTCCTTAGCCACTGTCCAGTCAAGTCACTAAGCCAACATTCGGCCCTGGTCTAGTATTGGGGCTAGAGGGGGCAGGCCCAGGGCTCCCACGGCTGGCTTGGCCTCCCCATTTCCCCTATACTCAGTCTAAAGCTTCTTGTAACACAGATACTTTGCAAAGCCAAGACCTTCTGCCCCAAGATAGATGTGAACCCATTTCCCTCAAACAAAGAAGAGTCAAGGTCCTTGTGTCCCTCTTCCCCTTCCACAAACAAAGGTCCCCTTGGTCTCACCTCCACCTTTAACCTCCTCCTCAACAACCCCTGCCTCACACAGTCACCAGAGTCTCCTAAATACAGTTTTGAACATGCCCCTGCCCTGCTGCACTTTAAAACCTTCAATGCACCGGGCATGGTGGCGCACGCTTGTAATCCCAGTACTTGGGAGGCAGAGACCAGAGGATCTGGGTTTGTGGCCAGCCTCAGCTACTTAGTGAGGCCTCTGCAACTTTGTGAGACCCGGTTTCAAAATAAAGTATAAAAAAATAGGGCTGGGGATGTAGCTCGGAGGTAGAAAGCCCCTGGGTTCAATCCCCAGTACCGCAATAAAATAAAATAAAATAAAATAAAACCTTCAGTGGCTCCCATGACCCACAGGGTAGGGACAACAGGTCCCTCAGGATCCATCCACAGCCTCACCCCCCACTCCCCTCCACCAACTATCTCAATGTTCTGATTTGTGCGCCCCACTCTCTGTGACAGTCCTTGTCACTGTCTCCCCTCTACGGGCTCCACCTTCTGCACCAGCAGCCCCTGCTCTACCCTCCAGCTCCCTGGGCTTCCTAAGTTCCTCTTCCCATCCGAGTTTAACCATCCCCTTCTCTGTGTTCCTGGCACTTTCCAAAGCCCTGACCTGGATTGGTCTCCTCCAGGGCACCACTTGGCACACCAGCCCCAGCACAGCTCCGGGACTGACCTGGCCATCTGTCCACTCTCCACTCCCCAGTGGCTGTCCCCTCACTCCATCACTCTCCATTTTCTGTCCCTTCTCTTCCCTTTGCCCTTGTCCCTGCAGGGCCGTCTTAACCAGCCAGTGGAACTCACCAAAGACACTCAAGCTGAGGAAGGCTAAAACCCTGGCCCGACACAGCAAGGTGAGACACATCTTTCTCTGTTGGCAGGCTTTAGGATGTGTGAAATATGGCCATCCTGAATCAAGTCACAAGTCTGAACACTAAAATATAGCTGCTTCCATTTACAATGATGCCATTAAGGGAGTAAAAGGCCACCCACAGCGTGAGAGAAGGTATTTGCAATATACGCATATCTCAGCTGAGCATGGTGGTGCACGCCTGTAATCCCAGTACCTGGGAGGCTGAGACAGGAGGGTCGCAGGTTTGAGGCCAGCCTCAGCAATGTAGTGAGATTCTCAGCAACTTAGTGAGTCCCTGTGTCAAAATAAAAAATAAAGGGCTGGGGGTATACCTCAGAGGTAGAATGCCCCTGGGTTCAATCGTCGGTACCACACACACATGTATCTGACAAAAGATGTAGGTAGAGAATATAAGAAATCTTTGCAAATCAACCAGGAAAAAGATAAACAATCCAACAGAAAAACTGTCAGGACTTGAACAGGTATTTCTTAAAGAGAATCTCTAAATGGCCAAAGAACATAGGGGAAGGTGCTCAATGTCATTAGTTCCCAGGAAAAGGGAAACCAAGATAGCGATGAAAAACCATACGCCCACTGGAACGGCAAAGCTCGGGGAAGGAGGAGAGTGCACGGGAGTCCTGCACCCCACAGGTGGAACTATAACATGGCACAACTATGCTGGAACATCCCTGCTTGGCTGGATCTTCTGTGATAGGACTTGACCTTACAGCCCAGCAACTCTCTCCTTGATGAGCACCTGATAGAACGAGTTAACACCTGTGCACCAAGAGACACGTGCAAACATGTGCACATACACGCTACCGTAGGAAACAACCCCCGGGTCCATCTGCAGAAGAATAAATCTACTGTGGTATATTCATACTTAGTAAAAAACAATGAGCTCTCACGATACACACTAATATGAATGAATCTCACAAACATGATGTTGAACAAGAGAAGTCAGATTAAAATAGGGACATCCTGCATGATTCCATTATGCGAAATAAAAAACAAATACAAGGAGGAGACAGGAGAGCTCCTGGAGCGCGAGTGGTGACTGGCTTGCTCATCTGGGTGGTAAGGGTCACATGTTCACATGCTAATTCAATCTGTACACTTAGGAGGCACAGATGCACCTTTCTAGAGTTTGCACTTCAATAAAATGTTAACACCTGAGCTGTGCATTTGTATATAATCTGCTTCCAAAACCCTCACTCCCACTACTGAGGCTCTAAGGCAGGGCAGGAGGAGACAGGCAAGGAGACAGCTCTGGAGTCAGGCAGCCCTGGGGCACGACGCCCAGCCGAGTGCACCTGAACCAGGATTTCACTGTTTCTCAACCGGCAAACAGGAGCAGTGAATCCCTGCTTCAGAAGCTTCTGCAAGGACTGCGCTATGTGTGCACATGGCAGGCTCGGCCTCGCTGGCAGCAGTCACTATTACACTAGAAAGGGTGCGGCAGCTGCGAGTTGACTGGGCCACATGCTGGACCAGAGCCAGGATGTAGGACAAAGGGCCTCTGGGCATCCAAAGGGATGCCACCAAGCCCCGGCACAGCAGCCTGTGACACTGAGGAGCCACTGTGTGTGTGTGTGTGGGGGGGTGTGGAGTGTTCTGCAGGTTTTCACAAGTGAGCTGATGGCTGGCCTCCTGGACATCAGGCCTTTTATTTCCTTAGCAAATCCTTTCACAGAGCAGCCAAGATGATCCTAATTATTACTCCAGACAAGCTCTGCCAAGGAACAGTGTTTTCCATGAAACATGGGTAGGCCATGGATGGATCAGGGCAGCTCAAAAAGCAGCTCCATTAGGAAATGAAAGGCAACCTACAGTGTGGGGAAAAGTATTTGCAATATACATGTACCTGACAAAAGATATGGGTAGAGAATATAAGAAATCTGTACCAATCAGAAAAAGATAAATAATCCAACAGAAAAATCCTCCCTGGCTGGTGGGGGTGGGGAGGCCTCTAAGAGGGGTACCCAACCATCCCGGGCCCCCATCAGGGGTCTCCAGAAGCTGTCTAGAGCTCTAGTTTTTGGAAAGTTCACTTACGTGGAGTTCTTTTTTCTCAATGTCTCAACCACGGCCAGACCACTGTGTACAGATGTGCCATGGTGGAAACACTGGTTGAAATTTAAAACGACAGCGTAAAGCCAGGCAACACCCAAGCTACAGATGTGCCATCCGAACACTGAGCACATCTCCCCTCACACTCAAACTCTCTGGGGTGTGATGCACAACTAACAGAAGGAAAACAAGAACAGTGCCCGTAAGGCACCAGATGCACACTACTAATTATTCAGGGGTAAAGGGCCTAATGAGAAATACACCAGCATGTGGAGAAAACATCTGAGGGTTAGGACAATGGGAAAGAACTTTTCCTTCACTCTCCAAATGTTTCTTTTGACATTTTTGTAATCAAAAATGCACTTTAAGTCAGGCATGGTGGTGCACGCTTGTAATCCCAGTACTTGGGAGGCTGAGACCGGAGGATCCGGGTTCGCGGCCAGTCTCAGCTACTTAGTGAGGCCCTCCGCAACTTAGTGAGACCCTGTTTCAAAATAAAGAATACAAAATAGGGCTGGGGGAGTAGCTTGGAGGTAGAATGCCTCTGGGTTCAATCCCCAGTACTGCCAAAAAAAAAAAAAAAAAAGGAGGAGAAGGGCAACTCGAATTTCCAAAAGCAGAGCACAGCCAAACAGGTTCCGGTGTGACCACATTATGCACAGTGCCCGTTGACTATGCAGAGACATGAGCTGCTATGTCCTGAGAAGATGTTCTCAGGGCCTCCTGGTGGTCCTGAGTCCTCTGCCCAGCATCTGGAGGGAGAGGTAGATAGGGAAGGCACTTCTTAGTGCCCACCTCCTTTGAGAGGGGCTGACACCAGCTCTTCTCAAAGGACAGCTCTTCTATGTTTTCATAGAAGACACATCCCCAACAAGTTGGATCTTTAGTCTTGCTAAGGAAAGGGACAAGAGACCATCCCATTGCCCCAGAAGCACGGAGCTCTTTATCCCTCTACAGGCAGCAGAGGCCTACCCGGAGGTAAGGATGGGCACCGTGTCAGGTGCTGGAGGAGAGACCAGAACATGCCACCTGTCTTCCAAGAGTCTGACCTCTGGCTGCAGGAAGATGGGCTCTGAGGAGAATCACAGAAAGAGCAGAGGAGCCACATGTTAGGGGCAGACCTGGCTGCAATCCTGCCACCAAGCAGGCATGTGACAGACAAGCCCTGCCCCTCTGGAGGCCTCAGACTCCCCTCACTGAGTGTGCACTTTGACTTTGCGGCCTCTCCTGTGCCTTGCACAGCACCTGAAACTTAGTTAATGCCCAAGGGACACAGGATGTTCTTGAGAAGCAGGCAGCTGCTTGGGTCAGTCTGTGATCACAAAGACACCCAGCTGCACAGGTGGCACATGCTGTCTGTGGATGGATCAGATGGCTTGTGCCACCGGGGTGCACAGGAGCAGGTGCTCACTGCCCGAGAAACAGCACAGGCCTCTTGAAAGAGCTGGGCTCTATTCTCAAGGAGAGAAAACGGCTGCCAAGAGAGAATGCCATGGGAACAGGCTGCCAAGGGCCCCAGGTGAGGACCAAGCAGTTTCAGATGGGCATAGCTCTGGCAGCCCAGGGACTGGCTGGGGAAGAGGCCTCAGGGTGGAACAGGCCAGAACTCCTGGTTGGCTGGCTCTGGCCACTGCAAGACAGGGCCCCCAGGCAGCTCTGGCTGCAGCTGTCAGAGGGTAGACAGGACACATGAGCCCTCCTGGCCATGGCAAAGTTCTCCAAAGAAGCATGGACACTTCTGAGGCCCAGTGCCTGTCCCTACATCAGCTTTGGCCCCAGGGGACAGGAAGAACTCTCCTCCCACTCTTGCTCCAGGCTACTTCCAGAGATCCAGCATGGGCAGTGGTAGGGGAAGAGGCAGCAAGAAGAGACTGAGGGGGATGCTGTGCCAGATATGTCTCTGTAGACCCTTGCTGGTGAACTGGTCCTGCCTGGGGCTCAGGGAAGCAGAGGTCCCCTGCTCAGCTAAGGGTCCACACCTCAGGCTGCCCCGACCTGGCTTTTCCCAAGACCCTGGTCCCTCACAGGTAAGGAGGAGGCAAACGGGGCCTTCCTAGCTTCCAGTCCTAGTCCCTTCCCTGGAAAGCAGGGAAATGCAGCCTGCGAATACAGGAACAGAGGGGCCAGCAGTGCTCGGAGACTCTAGGGAGACAGCCCTGTGAAGGCGCAACATTGCCGGCCAACTCTCCATAGCAGTGCTTGTGCCTCGAGGGAGTCCCTGCCCTGGAACAAGTTCCTGACCTCATGTGGATGAATGCCAGGTGTCCCCCTGCTCAAGGGGCATCCACGCAGTCTGCACTAGGGACCAGAACTGACCTTCTCAGGGTGGGCTCGTCCCGCGGAGATGAGTACGTGCACCCCATGGCTTCTTGCTCCCAACTCCAGCACTTAAGGAAAAAGGAAGGTCACAGTTCTCTGTTGGAAGCCAGCAGGGAGCCAGCAGACGGGAAGTTCGGCTCTGTCCATTCTCAGTGTGGTGGGGCAGGCTTCTTAGCCAGGGAACCCTGGCGAGTGCCTCTGGACACCCCAAAGTCCTCTTGGAATCTCCCTGTGCGCCTCCCTGTCTCCGTCCCCCACAAGCCTGAGAACTCTGCAACATCTGGTAGTTCCAGCAGGGAGGGATCAGGAGACTGAAGCCTCCCGTGATCCCATGCGGCTGGGGTGCACCCCCTCCTTCTGTATGGACCAAGGGAAGGAGAAAACCTTTCCAACCCCACTTGGTCTCCTTGGAAACTGTTTATATCAGAGCCCTTCTCTCCACACCCTCCCCCTTTCCCACTTTAAGAAAAAAAAAAAAAAGGAAGTCCTGTCTGCTGAACAAAGCTCTTCCAGCCCCAGCCAGAGCTGCTGGCTGCAGGTTGCTATGGCAAGGCTGCCGCTCCAGGAAGGAAGCTGTGCTGAGCCCCCTGCCAGGGTGTCTCAGGACTCTTAGATTAGATCTGATCCCCATCTGCCCCCCACAAAGGAACTGTGGAGCCTAAACACTGGGTCTGGGTCACCTGAGAGCATCCCATGTGCCAAGGGACAAACACCTTGCCCTCCTGCCATGTGCAGTGGGGACGGCCAACAAGGTGATGTCTTAAGGAGCCCCTTTCCAGGTACCCAGGCACAGCCCGTCGGAAAGCCTGAGCCCGGCCATGCAGAGGCAGCAGCTGGCCCAGGCTCGGAGCCGAGACACCACGTGGCTCCAGAATGGAGCACGAAAGGTTCCAATTAGGCCTCTCCACCCCTAAATTGGGAGCAGAAGTCTCTCTGAGATTCAGGCTTCAGAAGTTAGCTGCAGTCCACCGAGTAGGCAAGAGGAAAGGGAGGGGAGGGAGAGCACTGTGTCACTCGGATGAAACGAGATGCCCCAGTGGGATCTGTTTTGTTCCTGTCCCAGGCAACGTGGAGACGTACTTCTGAAAACTGCAACTCAAATTTAATTTTCTGCACGGCGGAACTGATTTCGACTGGGACTTCCCCCTCCCCTGGGGAAGCTGCTTTTGAGCTGGGCTCTGCAAGGGAGCCGGGTGTCTGGCAACCAAATTCTTCAGGCCCCAGGGTAACAGGCAGGCGAGGTGGGAGAGGAGGGATGAGAGAAGAGCCCTGAAACACAAAGGCAGCAGGGGCAGGGCCGACTGGCTATGACAGGATGGAAAGCTGGCCTCCACTCTCCAGAAACATGGCTCCAGATCACTACCTTCAGAGCCTTGGGGCACAGGCTAACGTCTGAAAGACCCACCTTTGATAAAAGCAGAAAGTGCTTTGCCAGAGCTTAAATAAAACCAGCTGTTCTCTAGAGACAGGCCCCGGGGCAGCTGCTTCAGGAGGGAGCTGGCCTTGGGCAGGTGGAAGGCTGGAGCAGGTGTGAGAGGCCTCAGGTCAAACACCAAAATGAGAAAGGCAGCTATTACTTATTGAGTGCCGAGTGTGTGTGCCAGTTAGTATTCAAGGAGCTTCTTATTTTATTTCATTTAATCCTTACCACACCAGGAAGTGGAGGAGGGTTTCTGTCCCCATGTGACAGCCAAAAGCAGCAGGCTCAGGTGCTCGGCTCTAGGCCTGTGGACACCCACAGCACCCAGGGCTCCAGTCGCTTCCCCTGCACCAGCGGGGAGGAGGTCCCTGGGGACCCTGGGCACATTCCAAGAACACACCTCACACCCTTCTTAGGGACCCTAGGCCTTGTCATTCAGGTCTCTAGTGGCTGCTGTGGCCTCACGGGCCCCCTCCCATGTCCTGTCACATGTATTAATGAGCATGCAAATGGAGACTCTGTGAGCAAGTCCCTACAGCCCAGAGAACCCACCACAAGCCCAGGTGGCCTGGTCTACCAGTATGGGGTGTCTCCAAACTCTCTTTCCTGAGACCTGAAGCCCTCTAGGCAGGTGCTAGGCAGAAACCTATTTTCTAGAATAGAAAGCCATCACTATTTTCTAGAATAGAAGAGAGATTGAGATCAAAGGAATTGCTCAGGGTGACTAAGCCAGTTGATAGGGAAAGGGCCACACCCTCTGACAGTAGGATGAAGGGATCTTGTCACAAGTGGCCCTGCCACTATGAGCAATCGAAGGGGAAGGGAAAGGGAAAGCCAGGCATGGTGATGCACGCCTGTAGGCCCAGGACTTGGGCAGCTGAGACAGGAGGATCACAGGTTTGAGGACAGCCTCTGCAGAATAGCGAGACTCTTAGCAACTTAGTGAGCCCTGTTTAAACCAAAATAAAAAAATGAAGCCAGGCATGGTGGTGCACACTTGTAATCCTGGGAGGTTGAGACATGAGGACTGCAGGTTTACGGCCAGCCTCAGCAATTTGTGAGGCCCTCTGCAACTTACTGAGAAGCCTGTTTGAAAATAAAGAATAAAAAATCTGGCTGGGGGTGGAGCTCAGAGGTAGAATGCTCCTGGTTCAATCCCCAGTACCACAAAATAAATAAATTATAAATAAATAAATAAAAATAAAAAATGGAAAGGGCTGGGGATGTAGAATGCCCCTGGGTTCAATCCCCAGGACCACACACACACAAAACATACCCACAAAGAGAGAGAGGGAAGGAGAGGTGGGAAAGGCAGGAGTGAGAGTGGGAACCCCCGAGCTGGAGCCCTTGTTGTACTTGTTAACTATGGGCTTTGGTTACGCAGCCTTCCTTGAATGAAAGATCTTGACCACCTGCACCAGGGATGATGACACCCCCTTCAGCAGCGGCAGTGAGGTGAGGATGGGGAGTTGCACTGTACAGAGCCCTGGCACGATCCTCTCCCTGGCCCACTGACGCCTTCTGCTGCTCTCAGCTGGACTGTGGGGCGCCTGACAACACTGCAGGGCCACGTTCTACATGATGGACCAAGGCCCATTTTCCTGCTTCTGCACAGGTTCCCTCCAACCCAACTCCAAAGGGCCCCCAAGGGACCACCGCTCCCAGGACCCTGGTTCAGGTCCTTCCCTAGCTTCTGGTTAGTGTCAGATGCACAGAACAAAGCTTCACATTGAACACTTTATATAAGTTGTATCTGCCAACTATACCTCAATGGAGCTGGGAAAAAATTCCACTCCCCAAGGAAGGCCCTCTAAGATCTGACCCCCGACCTCTGCTCTCCTGCCACCCTCTGACCCTGACTCCCATGCTGACCTGACTCCCTTGGTGACTTATTTCCAGATTCTACCAAGACATGCCATTCCCAGGGCATATTTTTATTTGTCCTCATCTCTGATCTTGTGCACATGAAGCCCTTCCCCAGGCTCCTCCCATCTCCCAGCCTTCTCCTGGGAGTCCCTCCTTGTGCTGACACCCCCAGTGGGTTCACATCTTGTGATCAGCACTTGTCACTCTGCATCACCCTCTTCTTTCCCAACTGCACATCGCTACAGAGGACACTCGCTTTAGCCTGTGCTCTTCACACCTGGCACACAGAGACAGAACCACCAGCAGCACCCAGACAACGCCCAGTGAGGTGGGGAGGCAGCGGCTGCTCGCCCCGCGTTGCTGTTCCGACAGGCATATCTGGAGTTCCAGGCACCAGCTTCAACAGTAACACCCCCCCCGCCCCGCCATCTCCTCAGGGACCAGGAAAGGCAGGTGAAGTCCCCGACAACAGTCAGGTGCCAGCTGAAGAGCCAGACCTGTGCTTGCAGAGGGCCCATTTCTAGCCTCTTAACTAGAGGGTGGAGGCTCTAGGCACCCCCACATCCTAAGTGCTTTTCTCTTTGTGAAATTCATCTGTGTTTCTATTTTCATGTTCTGTAGTGCAAGGACCTCTCTATTAGAAAATGTGACCCTAAAGCCGGGGGTGGTGGCGCACGCTTGTAATCCCAGTACTTGGGAGGCTGAGACAGGAGGATTGCAGGTTCGCAGCCAGCCTCAGCTACTTAGTAAGGCCCTCCACAATCTAGTGAGACCCTGTTTCGAAATAAAAAATAAAATAGAGCTGGGAGTGTAGCTCAGAGGTAGAATGCCCCTGGGTTCAATTCCTAGTGCTACAAAAAACAGAAACAGAAAATGTGACCCTGAACTGGAAGTGGCAAGACCTCTAGCTCACTCTCCATCTCAGGTGCTCAGAAGATAACAGCAGTGGTAAATCATTCTGCAGCCTTGACTTCTGCCTTTCCTGGGCTTTCTGTCAAGAGTCAGCCCAAAATAAAGGTCACTCAGGCAAATGAGCTCTTTTGTGGCTTTTCAAAACACACCCAGTGGGATGCAATCAGCACAGTCCAGACTGTGGGAAACTATGAAACTGATGTGGTTTCTTCCACATGAAAACTGCAAGGAAGGGATGGGGATGGAAGGGAAGTCGACAGGGCCTGAGGCTGTGTTAGGGAAAAGCTGCCAGACACGGGAGGCTGTGGCTCTAGAGCCCCATTTGTGCCACATTTTGGGAAAGGCCAAATAAGATCAGTGGTTGCCAGAAGTTAGGGTGGGAGGGGATGGGAGGAGACTGGCTGCAAAAGGACACTGGGGAACTTTGGGGGTGACAGAATGTTCTACATCTTGATTATGATACTGATTATGTAACAGCATACATCTGTCAAGACTCATTCAACTGTACACTTAAAAGGGGGGAATTTTAGCTGGGTGTGGTGGTGCACCCTTGTAATTCCAGTACTTGGAAGGCTGATACAGGAGGATAACAGGTTGGAGGACAGTCTCAGCAAGTAGTGAGGTTCTCATCAACCTAGCAAGACCCTGTTTCAAAATTTAAAAGAAAATCAAATAGGGCTGGAGGTGTAGCTCGGAGGTAGAATGCTCCTGGGCTGAATCCCCAGTACCAGAAAAAGGGGGGTATTTTTCCAGGTGTGGTGGCACATGCCTGTAACCCCAGTACTTGGGAGGCTGAAACGGAAGGATTATAGGTCTGAGGCCAGCCTCAGCAACTTAGTGAGACTGTGTCACAATAAAATGTAAAATAGGGCTGGGGGTGTAGCTCAGAGGTAGAATGTTCCTGGGTTTAATTCCTAGTAGCACATACACAAAAAGGGGGGGCAGCCGGGTGTGGTGGCACATGCTGGTAATCCTAGTACTTGGGAGGCTGAAACAGGAGGATCACAGGTTTGTAGTCAGCCTCAGAAACATAGTGAGGCCCTCCGTGACTTAGTGAGACCCTGTTTCAAAATAAAAAATAAAAACAGGGCTGGAGGTGTAGCTCAGAGGTAGAATGTCCCTGGGTTCCATCCCATTACCACTAAAAAGGGGGGAGGGACTTTACTATGCACGTATTATACTTTAGTATAACTCACCCCCCAAAAGAGAAAGAGACTTATAAGATGTATTAATCATTGCAGTATATAAGTCTTAATTAGATCCTGAATTTAAAAAAATCAAAACTGTTAAACAAAACAATGATCAGTCAATCAGGAGGCCAACTGGGGCTCCAAGGAAGGGTACTGATGACCTCTGGATGTGTGAGGAGGGCATTGTGAGATGTGTTTACAGGGGGAGTCCTTGAATTTTAGAGGATAAATATTTTCGGATAAAATATGATTTCTGGGGAATGCTTTAAAATAATCTGGAGTGGTGGGGGGCACAGGACAGGTCACGGGTGGATTTTTGTTAAAACTAGGTGATGGGGTCACATGGGTTTGCTCTCCTGTGCTTCTATACTTTGGTGTTTGAAATGTTCCAAAATAAAAAGGTTTGTTTTTTTTTAATATTCATTTATTGGTGCATTGTAATTATACATTTGATAAGTGTCATGTTAGGAGAATCATGCATGCACACATTGCTTGTTTAGCCCTCCCTCAAATCCCACCCTATTCCCTCCCCGTTCCCTCCCTTAGTGCTCTTTATCTCTGGCGTCAGGAGTGGGGCAGAGATGCCACCACGGCGGCCTGGGCTGGCGGATGGGTGGGCGTGGCCCAGAGCACAGGCCTCTCCAGATGGGCCACAGCTCAGCTCTGGACCCTGGGCCCAGGGTGGCCAGGTCCTCTGACTCTCCCCCACCCCTCCCCTGCCAAGAGAAGCTGTATGCCTGGGTTTTTATGAGACAGTGCCAGACTTTTTAAAGTTCTAATGAAAATAACTTAAAAAAAAATCCTGTGTAAACCAAACCCAGCCAGTGGGCCATGGTCTGCCCTGGAGGCGGAGGGATTTAGCATTTGTTATCAACAGCTATTTCCTCCCTGGGTAGCTTCACTCCAATGGGCAGCCCTGAGCCAAGGGGGACGGGGGTGCACACAGGAAGGGATGTAACCTCTGCAGAATCCCCACACCGGCTCAGAGGAGGCCCTGAGGACCATGGGCCCCTGTGGGCACCAGTGTTCCCCTGTGCTTCCTCACCGGAGCTGCGAGCTGAGCCAATGCCACGGAGTGAGTGGGAGCAGGGATGAGAAAGCTATTCGTTATTATCATTACTGAGATAATTCGCTGCTCATGAAGGCTCCTCTTTAACAAGCCTTTAATTGCTACTGCAGACAGTTCAAAAAGACCTCCCCAGGGGGATTAAGTGATGTTCATAAAAGAGGTTTATTATTGTAGGATAGCAACTCGATCCTCAAATTTGTTTACAGATTCAATCTAGTCCCAACTAAAATCCCAGAAGGTGTTTTTGTTTTTCTTTTTTAAAAATTTGTTTGATTTTGGTGGTCACTGACAAGCTGATTCTAAAGTTTATATGGAAATGTTAGGGGGGGAGCCAAGAGAATCTCAAAAGAAGAAAGCTGGAAGGCTTATGACTACCAGATCTCAAGATGAGAGTCACTATAAAATCACAGAAAACAGGACAGCGTGGCACTGGGGAAAGAACAGATTAGAGATCAGCAGAACAGAACAGTCTAGTGATGGACCCCTACATACACAGCCACCACAGTGACACTGACACCTAGTGGGTAAACGACCGTTTTCAACACACAGTGCTGGAGCCAGGGAACATTCTGTAAGGGGAAAAAAGTGAATTCTGCCCAGTCTCTTTTCTGTGGCCATACCCCATCCCCTACCCCTTCCAACAGTGTCTTGAGCTCTCAAATTTGGGTTTAGCTCGATCCCTGGCCCTACCTAGTTCCTCTCTACCCGGTGCCCCAGGGATCCTCAAACTCTACCCCTCAGACCTTCTTCCCAACCTCCCTGTCCTGCAGATCCCAGCCAGCCTCAGCCTCCTCCTGTTCCAGGGCCCCCAGGCCCGTCCATCCACTGCGCCGTCACTGTACTTTCCCTCTTGGGACCCTCTTCATTGCCACTTCCTAGAATGGCCCCACCTCCCTCCATCGTGCCTATAGCCTGCATGGGACCAGTGTGAAATCAGGGCCCGGTCACCCGGCTGTTCTCAGAATACCACCCATAGGCACAGCCCCAGGGACACGCCTCAGTCCTGTGGAGTCAGGCCCTGCCCTGCCCTTTCCACTCTCCGCTGCTCCCCATCCTCACCATACCCCCTCCAAATGGAGCCTGCCACCCCGACGTCTCCCATCCTTGCCTAAGGACACCACCTCAGCCGCCTGAACCCTATTCCACATCCACCCTACTCCCATGTCGCTGCCTCTCCAGAGCCTCCCCATCCCGAGTCAGAAACCAGCTCCTAAGCCCTTGGCTCTTCCTGCTCCTTCGATCCCAACATGGCACACTCCAGGTAATCTGTTGGTGCCCTCCCCCCCCGCCACAAGCCTGGAAGGCAGGAACCACTCCATCAAAGGCGTTGACACAAAGGACACAAATGTTTGTCTGTCCTGATGAGCCCAGGATTTTCAAAATCATCCCCCATCTGCCTGCTCTTTTGACGGGGGGGGGGGACCATGCGCCGTCCATCCGGCTGCACAGTGCTGCTCAGGGGCAGGAACTCTTCCAGGACCTCTCCTGGCTCCATGGGGACAATGCCTTCCCATGTGGCCTCCTGGAGTGGTGCTGGCCTGGGCTGGGAGAGCAGGTGCTGGGGCTCCAGAAGGTTCCCAAGTGGCATCTTCCTCAGCCATCCAAGATCAGTGGAAGCAGAGAGAGCACCTGGCTCCCGAGGCTCTGAAGGAAGTATCTGGACTGACAGGGAAGGCCACAGAGGGGCATAGCAGGAACATTCTCCTCAGCACCCCCAAAGCCTGGAAGCTCACATTGGAGTCAGATGGAGATGACAGACACTTCCCATGCCTCTCTGGACTCAAAGTGCTTGCTGGTCAGACTAGCTGGCTTGTTGATTTGGTTTTTAAAAATATTCATGCCCAGGGGCTTCACATGTAGCACACAGCCTCCCAGGTGGCTAAGACCTTAAAGGAATTTATTTATTTATTTACTTATGGTGCCAGGGATTGAACCCAGGAGCTTTCTATCTTTGAGCAACACCCTCAGCCCTACTTTATTTATTTATTTTTAAATTTAGAAACAGGGTCTCGCTAAGTTGCTGAGAGTCTCTATGTTGCTGAGGCTGGCTTGGAACCTGTGATCCTCCTGTCTCAGCCTCCCAAGTACTAGAACTACAGGTGTGTGTCACCATGCCCAGCCACTTTTTTTTTTTTTTTGGGTACTGGGGATTGAATCCAGGGGCATTCTACCTCTGAGCTATACCTCCAGATCTATTATTTATTTATTTATTTTTGAAACAGGGTCTCACTAGGCTGCTGAGAGTCTCGCTAAGTTGCTGAGGCTGTTCTTGAGCCTGTGATCCTCCTGTCTCAGCCTCCCAAGTACTGCCTTAAAAGACTTTAAAACACCAATTCCAGCCGGGCATGGTGGCGCACGCTTGCAATCCCAGTACTTTGGGAGGCGGAGACCGGAGGATCCGGGTTCATGGCCAGCCTCATCTCTCTCTCTACCTAGTGAGGCCCTCCGCAACTTTGTGAGACCCGGTTTCAAAATAAAGTATAAAAAAATAGGGCCGGGGGTGTAGCGCGGAGGTAGAACGCCTCGGGTTCAATCCCCGGTACCGCAAAAAAAAAAAAAAAAAAAAAAACAATTCCAGAAGCCAGGGAGAGAATTTTTGATACAGGCCTGGGCCACATACATTTCCTGCACTAAGCCTACCAGTCCTGGTGGCTCTGGGCTGAGGCAGAAATGCCTGCACTCACTGAAACTCAAGTAGCGAGGCACACTGCTATGGCATTAGTGGTAGGAGGTCCAGGCCTGAGGCCCGTGGTGTCAGCCAAGTGACCTCGCTGAGCCTCAGTGTCCCCATCTTTGAAACAGGCAGATAGCAGTATCTTCAGAGGCTGACGGCAGCATGGCAAAGTAGGGACAAAGGGTCCTGGAGTTTACACAATGGGGTTTAAAAGCCAGCTCGCTACTTCTAAGTCAGGTGGCCTTGAGCAAACTCCTCCATCACTAGTGCCTCAGTTTCCTCATCTTCAGATAATGCCTTCCTAGAACGGCTCTTGTGAGGTTGGAGATGATAATAATATGGATAAAAATAGAAACACATAACATCTGAGGATTTATCGTGCGTGGGCCAGGAATTGGGCAAGGGGTTCTGCCAGGCATTCACTCACTTAATTTCTATAACCTTCTGAGGTATGTACTATTAGGACCCAAATTTGCAGCTGAGGACACACACTTAGAAAGATTAAGTCATCTGTATAGCATCACATGGCAAAGGGCCCAGAACTTAACCATGGTGCCACAAACAATTTCCTGGAATAGTGTACACATGCAGCCCCTGGCCAGGCAGTTACCCAACAGTATATGACAAGCAAAGAGAATGTGTAGGACAGCACATGCACATGACTTAGAATCTTATGGTTATGAGGAAGGAAACCCAGTTTCAGCACTCCAGCAAAGAGAATTAGCATTGACAAAATGCAAGCGCATCAGGACTTGAGAGCTCCCGGGGCCTACAAGTTTTATTTCAAGCTCATTTCGCAAGGCCAGGGTGGTGATGGCAAGAACCAATGAGTAATGATGGAAGGAAGGCAGCGCCACGCGCTCCCACAGCCTTACCCAGGGAGGGGGTAGTACTTCCACGTTACAGATGATGGAATAAGGGCCAGATGGGACATGGATGCTGGTTCCCTTATCCCGAGTGCTACACTTTTCCACCGCAAATAATTTCCCACACGGGGAATGCACCCTGTACCCGTCCTGGCTGGAGAGGCTGGATTCCAGCCCACGTGCCCCCTTCATGTCTCTGGCCTCTGCTGACAATGCCCTCTCAGCTCTGGGTGCTGCTCCAACTTTAAGGACCTGTTGACCCCCCTCCTGCAGGATGTGGTCCTGATCCCTCATCTGGAGAGAATTCCTTTTTTCTTTTCTTTTCTTTTCTTTTTTACTGTACCGGGGATTGAACCCAGGGGCGTTCTACCTCCGCGCTACACCCCCGGCCCTATTTTTTGTACTTTATTTTGAAACGGGGTCTCACGAAGTTGCGGAGGGCCTCACTAAGTAGAGAGAGAGAGAGAGAGAGAGACAGGGAGAGAGAGAGAGCGAGAGAGAGAGAGAGAGAGAGAGCGCGCTGAGGCTGGCCGCGAACCCGGATCCTCCGGTCTCCGCCTCCCAAAGTACTGGGATTACAAGCATGCGCCACCACACCCGGCTCCTTTTTTCTTAAGAACTCCCAGAACCTGTCTCCCAGCCTGGCCCTGCAACACCCCAGCCCCCCAGCTCTGGGCATGTCACAGTCTCTGGGTCTCTGGGAGGAGATACATGGCCGCCCACCCTGAGTAACACAGCATGGCTGCAAGGAGGCCCTGGTTAAGTAATGCATATCAAAGCACTCAGTAACCCAATTCTAAAAAGCCTCTTTCCGCACCTTGACTGCTCAGCTTCTTTAAAGTCAACGCCACGTTTGTGTTCCTTCTAGTGCCTGGCATGGTGCTTGGCACAAAATACCCTATGACACTAACACTCATCAGCTAGGATGCCGCAGCAACTGTGCTGCCGAGTTCATCAACATCACCCCTTCAGTCCCACAAGAGCCCTTGAGAGCAGGGTGACTGCCCCACTCACAGATCAGGAGACAGAGGCAGGTCAAGCATCTTGCCCAGGGTCTGCCCGGCACGATGGAATAAGCTTGATGATGACGGGATTCATCTACTTTATTCATGGCTGCAGCCACAAACCTTGAAAGGGTCTGAGACAAAGTGGCCAGGGCCTCAGTAGATGTTTGCTCTGTGAATCGCTGAGGAAGATAAGGCTGAACCCATTTTTAACCCAGTTAAAAATGTTTTACATTTTTAAAAAATGTAAAACAAGCTGGGCGTGGTGACGAACGCTTGTAATCCCAGTACTTGGGAGGCTGAGACAGAAGGATAGCAGGTTCAAGGACAGCCTCAGCAAGTATTGAGACTATCAGCAACCTAGTGAGAGTCTCTTTCCAAATAAAAAATTAAATAGGGCTGGGGGTGTAGCTCGGAGGTAGAATACCCCTGGGTTCAATCCCCAGTACTGCAAAAAAAAGTAAAACAAGGTGGGTACGGGGGGAGGACATACACCTATAATCCCAGTATTTGGTAGGCTGAGACAGGAGGATTGCAGGTTTGAGACAAGCCTCAGCTACTTAGACTCTCCTCAACCTAGCAAGGCCCTGTTTCAAAACAAAGAAAAAAATAAAAAGGGCTGGGGGTGTAGCAGAGGTAGAATGCCCCGGAGTTTGATCCCCAGCACCAAAAAAAAAGGTAAAACAGAGCCAGGCATGGTGGCACATGTCTGTAATCCCAGTACCTAGGAGGCTGAAACTAGAGGATCACAGGTTTGAGGACAGCCTCAGCAAGTAGTGAGACGTTCATCAACCTAGTGATACTCTGTTTCAAAGTAAAAATTAAAAAAATAGGGTTGGGGGTGTAGCTCAGAGTAGAATGCCCCTAGGTTCAATCCCTAGTACCACGCACACATAAAAAAAGGTAAAACAAATGTCCTATCAATGGTTCAAGAGTTGTATTCTAACGCCGGGCGTGGTGGCGCACGCTTGTAATCCCAGTACTTTGGGAGGCGGAGACCGGAGGATCCGGGTTCGCAGCCAGCCTCAGCTCTCTCTCTGTCTCTCCCTGTCTCTCTCCCTGTCTCTCTCTCTCTCTCTACTTAGTGAGGCCCTCCGCAACTTCGTGAGACCCAGTTTCAAAATAAAGTATAAAAAATAGGGCCGGGGGTGTAGCGCAGAGGTAGAACGCCCCTGGGTTCAATCCCCGGTCCGCAAAAAAAAAAAAAAGAGTTGTATTCTGCAAATCCCTGCTTTAACACTGGAATAGTGCAACTGTTCTAGGATGAAAAGCTGCTACCCAGAGGGGGAAGGTAGGCAGCCCAGTGATAGACCACATGCTTAGCATGCATGAGACCCTGGGAAGGAAGGAAGGGAGGGAGGGAGGGAGGGGAAGGGGAGAGCAGAGGGGAAGGGAAAGGAAGGGAAAAGAACAGAGAGAAAGAAAAAGAGAGAAGGAAAGAAGAAGAAAAAAGAAAAGAAAAAAAAGGAGGGAGGGTAGGAAAGAAAAGAAGATAAGAAGAAAAAGGAAGCTATTACCCAAATAAGAATAGGAAATTAGCCCTGATGGGAGCCTGCATTGCTTCAGCCTGCCCAGCCTGGACAGTTTCAGCCAGAGAAGGGCCCCGGATTCACTGAAACCTTCCCCTGGCCAAACCCTGGGAGCCCCCAGGGCAGGGCTGTGTCCCTGAGTTTGCTCAGCACACACCTGGCCTGGCAGCTCCCCACTCAACCTGGCTACAGGCCTCTGGAGTCAGACTGGGTGAAACACAGCCAACAGTGAATGCAAGACCTAAGCCTGGAGAGTGAGTTCCCGTGTGGCTTTCAGAAATCAGTCTAAGGGAGATGGGATGCAGTCAGTCATACCTAAACCATCACTTTTTCACATGTAGAGACCATCTGTACTAGTTATATACCATCTTACTACTTTTCTTTAATTCATCTGTTTTACTTACTCTTGAAAGGAAATTTTATGGAAGGTTACCCCTCCAAAAAAACAATGTTAGTAAAGTCAGGCTTGATCCTGTCACTTGCCAAAGATCTAGGCTTAACCTTACCTCCTTCATTAAAAAGAGAAATTTGGCCAGGCATGGTGGCACATAATTGCAATTACTTGGGAGGCTGAGGCAGGAAGATCCCAAGTTTGAGGCTGGCCAGCCTGCGGGCAACTTAATGAGACTCTGTCTCAAAATAAAAAATAAAGAGCTGGGGATGTAGCTCAGTGGTAGAGTGCCTCTGGGTTCAAACCTCAGTACCACACACACATACACACACACACACACACACACACACACACACACACACACACACACACGAGAGAGAGAGAGAGAGAGAGAGATTTGCAAATGTTAGGTATTAAAGACATATTTACAACAAACTATGACTTTTTCCTTGTCAATATTCAAAAGAACTGAAAGAAAAAAGTCAAGGTGTGACTGTCTCACTTTATGATTCTAAGCAAAACACCACCTCTCTGAGCCCTCTGTATACAATATGGAAGCATCTCGGGGCCTGGAGTAAAATCAAAACAGCTCTAGCTCCAGTTCTGTCACTTCCTAGCGGATGACCTTGGGCAGCCCCCTTACTGTCCCTGAGCTCCATGCTTATTTTATCTCAAGTAAAACTATTTTCTGCTCTGCTCTACATAAGAAACAGATATAAAGAGCATTACAAACTCTAATATGCTGTGTAAATGTCAGGAATTATTAGGGCAGATTTAAGGCAGTATATCACAAGGCTAAACCCAAGACCCAAAATGCTATAGGAACCTTCCTTCTCTCTCAGCCTGCAACCCAAGCGCAAGGCACTACTTGGAAGGATGAGAGAAGTGTTTGAGAATGCCAGGAAAGAGGAGGGACAAAGGGGATGCTGAGTAGTGTCACTTACGTTGTTGAAATTTTGGAGAACTCGGGGACTTCTTCTTTTTTCTTTCTAAAGAGGAACCAGTAGGTTAGGATGCCCACGATGAGAGAAAACAGAATCATGTCTGTCACACTGAAAAGAGACACGTCTTTGGCTTCAGCCTTAGGCACGGAGTTCTCCATGTTGATGACAAAACTGTGAGGAGAGAGAAAGGGCAGACATCAGCAGGGAGGACCAGGGCATCTGAGGTTGGAGAGGGTGCCCGTCAGACTGCTTTGGCCCCCAGGGCTGCAGCACCCGGCAGAGCTCTGGCAGGAGCGGGTAGTTTGTGAAGCTCCTGCCAAGACAGCTGCAGACTTGGACAGGAACTAACACAGCAAACGACCCCCACCCCCGTGGTGTGGGCTCCAGCCCAGGGTGCACCCCGAGTGCAGGCCAAGGCTACACTAAACTGGGTCCACTGCACAGTAAGGACAGAAGCCTAGGCTCCCGGTACCATTGAGCACTCTCCAACCCCACCAGGACATGGCACATGGGGTGGTGGCACATGAGAGAGGCACTCACTTCATGGCAAAGCCTTTCCCCAACTGCTGAGTTACAGTAGACCCTGCACAGTCCAAAGCTCTTCAGGGCTAGCCGTTGAGGGGTTCCTGGGAAACGACCTCTGAGCCCCACAACAACCTGCCTGATAAGAGTATTTTTATATCTCTGAAACCTTGAACCTCAAACATAGTTAATGCGAACAATAAGATTTATGGTGGATACCTGGCTTTGCATGCCTGGGGCATTGGTTTGACATCTAAAGGGTGCTGGAGACTGAGTAGGTAAGCATCCAGATGTAGGTGCTCCATGTCTACATGACCAACTCCTAATAACACCCTAGACTCCGAGGCTCGAGGTGTATCCCTGGTTGGCAAAACAGATTCTAATTGATTGATGTTGGGGCCATGTACTCATAATCCCATCATAAATTGAAAGTATTAAGTCAAAAATGCACCTAATACATACCTACCAAACAACACAGCTTTACCTGGCCTGCCTTAAACATGCTCAAAACACATTAGCCTACACCTTGGCAAAACCATCTAACACAAAGCCTATTTTATACTGACATCACGAATAGCTCAAGTAACTTACTGAATACTGCTGAAACAGAAAGGTAGTATGGGTATGCTTTCACACAATAATAAAGTGTTGTCACACATTGTTGCCGGGACAACTAAGCGTACTGTCCATGTGACTCCACTCGGAGCAGCCAACTGGAAGCTCACGCCTGGCCTCTCCCCGACATGGCCCTCAGCGCCCTGTCCTTTGCTGACTTTAGCCTGTATCCTCTTGCTGTAATAAACCTCAATCCCAGCCGGGCCTGGTGGCGCATGCTTGTAATCCCAGTACTTGGGAGGCTGAGACAGGAGGATCTGGGTTCGCGGCCAGCCTCGGCTACTTAGTGAGGCCCTCCACAACTTAGTGAGACCCTGTTTCAAAATAAAGAATAAAATAGGGCTGGGGGGTGTAGCTCAGAGGTAGAATGCCCTGGGTTCAATCCCTGGTACCGCAAAAAGAAAAAAAAAAACTCAATCCCAAGTAAAAAGCTTTTCTGAGTTCTGTGAGTCACTGAACCTGAGGGTCCTTGGGGACCCTCAGCTCACCATCCTAGTCCCTGAAAGATGCCCACATAGCCCATCTACCTTGAAACTCGGCAGGTAGGTAGATCAACCCAGGCCAGCACTGACAGATCCTGAACCCTCAGAGGCCACGCCGGCCAGTTCTGGAGAGGCGGGGCTCAGCTCTGGAATCTGTGTCATTCCATTTCTCGAAATGGGACTGTGACCAACTGGGTGGCATTCACCACTCCATCAGAAGTGCCTGACTCAAAAAGCCGGGCGTGGTGACGCACACTTATAATCCCAGTACTTGGGAGGCGGAGATGGGAGGATCCAGGTTCGTGGCCAGCCTCAGCTACTTAGTGAGGCCCTCCGCAACTTAGTGAGACCCGGTTTCAAAATAAAGTATAAAAAATAGGGCCGGAGGTAGAACGCCCCTGGGTTCAATCCCCGGTACCGCAAAAAAAAAAAAAAAAAAGTGCTTGACTCATATCTCAGCAACTCAGGCGATGGGAGGTGGCTTCATACCTGACTTCCATTCACTCCAGAAAACTACAGAGGGTCAGCCCCAAGCCATGAGACCATCCCAGGGCCCTGGGACTCAGACCCACCATTCAACAGCCTGTTGGGAGCCAGCCCTGAAGCTTGGTTCTTTGCTTTCTCATTAGTCAGAGGTAATTTTCCAATGGCTGGAGTTAATTTCAACTTTTTCTATCCTCCCCACTTTTGGCAACACAAGGGATGGAACCCAGGGCCTTACACATACTATGTAAGTGCTCTACTGAGCCACACCCCCAGCCCTTATCCTTACTGATATCTGACATTCAAGGACAAAATTACCTCTGGTGTCTCCAGAGAATACTGTTTATATTTAATTATTATAAACACATTTAATATTTATTCAGTGCCAGTCATGTCTGTCTCCCCAACCCTGTCAGTATCTCTGTTAAGCCCACAAACCTTCTGTCAAGCGTTTACAAAACCAGACTGAGAGGCGTTCAGGACCTGCTTTGACAGATTCTGGAAGGACCTGTCCTGCAGAATCATGACGCAACACATATTCAGAGCCCGACTACAGCCAGCAGGGGCTCTGCTGGGACCATGCCAACACAGGATGCTCCCAGCTGGTATTCACCTCAAGGCAACAGTCAGTAAGTGTCGGCTCCCTGTCCTGCCCCCTCCTTCCTCTAACTCACCCGGTAGCGCAGGCCCCTCATCCCTGGAGATGAATGCCCACAAAGCCAAGTCACTATTTCTCAACATGTGCGCACTGACTACATTCGAAAGAGGAAGCACATTCATTCCCTGCAAGAGGCTTCTAAGTTGATGAGGTGCTGGGGAGCAAGCACAGTGGCACACCTGCATCCCCAAATCACCCACACCACTCTCCATACAGCAGCCAGAGAGGCCCTTTAAAAGGGGAATTAGATCACGCCACCTTTCTGATCAAAACCCCCAAATAGCTTCATGTTGCCAGGCATGGTGGTACAGGCCTGTAATCTCAGTACTTGGGAGACTGAGACAGGAGGATTGAAGGTTTGAGGTCAGCCTCAACAATTTAGTGAGACCTTCAGCAACTTAGCAAGATCCTGTTTCAAAATAAAAATTAAAAGCCAGGCATGGTGGCACACGCTTGTAATTCTAGTACTTGGGAGGCTGAGACCGGAGGATCCGGGTTCACCTCAGCTACTTAGTGAGACCCTGTTTCAAAATAAAGAACAAAAAATAGGGCTGGGGGTGTAGCTTGGAGGTAGAATGCCCCTGGGTTCAATCCCCAGTACCACAAAAAAGAAATAAATAAAAAAAATAGGGCTGGGGGCATAGCTCAGAGGTAGAATGCCCCTGAGTTCAATCCTTAGAACCAGTAAGTAAATACATAGATAAATAAATAAATTAGCTTCATATCACACTTAGTAAAAATCTATATTCCTTCCACAACCTATAAGTCTGGTATCATCTCACCCTTGGATACCACTACCACTGCCCACACTTCTCACCACCCTCCCCGCTCCACACAAGCCACGCGGGCCTCCTTCTGCCTCAAGGCCTCCACGCAAGTCAAGGCCGCCTCAACTCTTCCTCTTGTGATCTCCAGGGTTTGCTCCCTGATTCATTCAGGTTTCCGCTCAGATGAACATCTCAGAGACACTTTGCCTGACTACAGCATCTGAAACAGCCCCGGCCCACTCCCTTCCCTCCCTCTCAAAGCACTTCACTGCCTGACGTGTTTTTTCACACTGGCTATCTTCTCCAAGGGCAGGTTCTTTGCTTTGTTCAGAGTGGTGCGCAGTGAGCACCTAATGTCAATTTGTTGAACAAATGAACCCATAAACAAAAGGCTGGATGGAATCCCTCCAAGGCAAGGGTAATGGGCTTGGCAGTGCCTGCACATGGATTCTGGAATGGTTTTATAATCGGTAAAGCAGTCTAGGTCCAGCAACACCTGTCTATGAGCTAACTGTTCACTCCTCTTCCCTCTCACTCTGTCTCTAACATGAGCACTGAGTTCCAAATCAAAATTCTGGCTCCACTGAGGAAACCAACAAGTAACACCAAGGAAACTGACAAGCGCTGCCCCTGTGAGCTGTGAAGGAGACTGACTCCCTGCAGCAGTCAGGGATGGGGCTTGGGCCCTGAGGCCCCGGCCAGCATGTTAGACACTCATAAGGGAGCCTCCGTGGAAGAGAATGTTTCCAGCAGCCTTGACTCTAAAGCGTCAAACAACTTTGAAAAGATAAGAGTTGCAAAGGAGAGATGGGAAGGCCCTGGAGATCACTTTACCCAAGGCCTTGATCTACAGATGATGGGGAACAGATGGGGAACGGGAGGCTCCAAGGGGGTAAGCAGCTCACTTGAGTGGCAAAACTTAGAAAGAGCTGGGCATGGTGGCACATGCCTGCAATCCCAGTACTCGGGAGACTGAGACAGGAGGATCACAGGTTCAAAGACAGCCTCAGCAACGTAGCAAGACTCTCAGCAACCCAGTGAGAACGTTTCAAAAAAAAAAAAAATAAAAGAGCTGGGGTATAGCTTGGAAGTAGAATGCTCCAGGCTCAATCCCCAGTAACACACACACACACACACACACACACTCGCGCAAGCACGCGTGCACACTTGCTTAGAAAGAGCCCCAGCTTTCCAGCAAAGGGCTGTGTTCGCTGCTAATCTACCCACAAAGACCTGGCTGGACACTGTCTCTCCCTGCAGCATGAACCTCCTAAGGGAAGAAGGGCATCTTTGGCACCTGTGTCTGGCAGAGGGTGGGAAAGAAGCACTAGCAGGCTGGCAAGAAGGCAGTCAAGCTTGAAGGAGCCTCCTTAGCCCTGTGCTTCTCACACAAGGACACACATGCAGCGTGCCTGGGAGGTAGAGCCATGAACAGCCCCCAGGTTACGACACATAAGGCATATTTTGCCCCTGAAGCACACACAAGCACTCTCCCAGCTCTCCAACCAACCGCTGACCTCCTCTCCTTGCTCCTGACTCATCCTCCAGACCTAGGCTCAACCAGTCCTTCCATGCTGCCCACTTTCCCTGCACATGATCTACTGCTCAGTAACTACTCAGGGAATTAATACATTCATTTATTAATGACTATATTATGACACACAGAATGCAAAATTTGCATGAATCAATAATATGAAACAAGCCCGGCGTGGTGGCGCACACTTGTAATCCCAGTACTTGGGAGGCTGAGATCAGAGGATCCGGGTTCACAGCCAGCCTCAGCTACTTAGTGAGGCTCTCCAAAATTTAGTGAGACCCTGTTTCAAAATAAAGAATAAAAAATAGGGGTGTAGCCCGGAGGTAGAATGTCCCTGGGTTCAATCCCCAGTACCGCAAAAAAAAAAACCCAAAAAATAAAAATAAAGAATAAAAAGCAGCCAGGCATGGTGGCGCATGCTTGTAATCCCAGTACTTGGGAGGCTGAGACCGGAGGATCCGGGTTCGCGGTCAGCCTCAGCTACTTAGTGAGGCCCTCTGCAACTTAGTGAGACCCTGTTTCAAAATAAAGAATAAAATAGGGCTGGGGGGGTGTAGCTCAGAGGTAGAATGCCCCTGGGTTCAATCCCCGGTACCGAAAAAAAAAAAAAAAAGACCAGCCGCACAGGCCTCCCCTACCCAGAATAAAGCAGAGCTGATTTGCTCTTTTAGGACTCCACATAAGAGTTTTCATTTTTATTATAAAACACAACATACATACAGAGAAGAGCAAAAAGTATACAAGTATTCAAGGGGAATTGGTCCTAGGGTCCCCCCATAGATACCAAAATCCTTGGATGTTCAAGTCCCTTCTATAAAATGGTTACTATCTGCATATAACCTATGCACATCCTCCTGTATACTTTGTCATCTCTAGATGACTTATACCTAATACAATGTAAATGCTATATAAATAGTTGTTATAAAGCCGGGTGTGGTGGCACACGCTTGTAATCCCAGTACTTGGGAGGCTGAGACAGGAGGATCCGGGTTCGCGGCCAGCCTCAGCTACTTAGTGAGGCCCTCCGCAACTCAGTGAGACCCTGTTTCAAATTAAAGAATAAAAAATAGGGCTGGGGGTGTAGCTCAGAGGTAGAATGCCCCTGGGTTCAATCCCCAGTACCACAAAAATAAATAAATAAATAAATAAATAAATAAATAAATAAATAGTTGTTATACTATAGTTTTCATTGTATTATTTTTATTGCCCCCCCCAAATATTTTCCATCTGTAGTTGGTTGACTCATGAACCCAGAACCTGCAGGTGTGGAGGACTGACTGTACAAGCACAGCTTCACCACTATTCCTCCTAATTTCAAAAGCTGCCCAGTTTCTGCCAAGTAAGCAGGACCAAGGGCAGCAACTCCAGTCCAGTATACTGCAGAGCAAGGTGGACAGAAAAAGCACTGGCCACTGAGGCCAGGGGACACTGACAGGAGCTTTTCCAGTTTCTGAAAGGGCAAACCTGGCAAGAACAGAAGGGCTCTCTGTTTGCAACACTGGAACAGAGGTCATCCTCCAAGAAATACTTGTGGCTTTGCAATTACTGTACTTCTGATCATTAAACAAGACTGAGCAGCCAACCCAGCACTGACATCGGGATGAGCCAGTCACCTGAGCAAAGCAGTAACAAGAAAGCAAATAAGGAAGGAGAAGGCAAGCCATCCAGTCGGCCCTGTCAGCACGGATCGCCCAGCAGTGGTCACTGTCAGCTCAGGCTGTCTGGCGCCATCCCAGATGCAAGGCAAACAGGGTCTGCTCGGGCTCACAAACCTCCCCAAGGTTTAGAGCACAGACCCCAAAGTTTACAATACTGACCTCCTGGGGTGGGGTGCTGGACCCATGGGGGATAGTAGCTTTGGGTATAACTGGGGGGGCACCGAATAAAAATAAGGGGGTGCTGGAAGTGGCGAGGCACTGAGTACTTTTTTTTTTTCTGAAAAGGGGATAGTAAGCCAATAAGTTTGGGAATCCATGGTTTAAAGGCTACAAGATGGGGATAACCCTCAAGGAGACAAAGCCTACAGGTGCCCAACAGCTCAACCTCCAGAGATGGGGATTCTGAGAGGAAGTGCTCTCCAGGGCAACCTGCTGAAAAGCGGTGACCAACAGGGTGACTCGGATTCCTTTACGGCCAGACTGTCCAGAAAGTTTACCATCCAAACCGAAACACTGGCTTAGGTTTCTTTAGGTTTATGCTGTTTGGGATTCACTCAACATCTTAAATCAGTAGACTTCTACCTAGTCAAATTTGTTTTTTTTTTTTTCAGCATTTCTTGAAGACTTTTTCAGCCCTCTTTCTCCTCGCCTTCTGGTACTACAATGACACGGAGGTTAAATCTTTTTTCCTTGATCATGGAAGACGCAAAGCCCCTGTCTTTCTTCTGTCCCCATAACTGGTTATTTCGATAGGGTACTTTCCACTGTTCTATCTTCAAGTTCACTGATTCTTTCTTCTGTCTTCTCCATTTTGCCATGGAGCCATTTACTGGGGGGTTTTTTTTGGTATATATACTGAAATTATTCTGAATAAGAAGGATTGCCTTCAACCGCTATTATTAAACAACGAATGAGCTGGGCGTGGTGCTGAATGCTTGTAATCCCAATATTTGGGAGGCCAAGACTGGAGGATCCAGGTTCGTGGCCAGCCTCAGCTACTTAGTGAGGCCCTCTGCAACTTAGTGAGACCCTGTTTCAAAATAAAGAATAAAAAAAATAGGGCTGGGGGTGTAGCTCAGAGGTAGAATGCCCTTGGGTTCAATCTCCAGAACTGCAAAAAAACAAAACAAAAAAACAATGAATGGCATTGGAAATTAGCTTTTGCTGTAGAGTTGATGTTTCTTAAGGAGGCTAGTCTAAAATTATAAGGCAAGCTAGTTGTGGTGGTGCATGCTTATAATCCCAGTAATTGGGAGGCTAAGACAGGAGGATTGCAGGTTCATGGCCAGCCTCAGCTACTTAGTGAAAAACTCCACAACTTAGTGAGACCCTGTTTCAAAATAAAGAATAAAAAATAGGGCTTGGGGGTGTAGCTCAGAGGTAGAATGCCCCTTGGTTCAATCCCCAGTATCACAAAAATAAATAAATAAAATAAAATTATAAGGCAAAAAAGTACTTACATGTGAAACTTATACTGTGCTAAAGTCATTTCAATGAAACAAACAGTCAGGCATAGTGGCCCATGCCTGTAATCCCAGTACTGGGGAGGCTGAGATAGGAGGATCGCAGGTTCGTGGCCAGCCTCAGCAACTTTGCGAGGTTCTCAGCAACCTAATGAGACCCTGTTTCAAAAAAATTTAAAAAATAGGGCTGGGGGGTGGGTAGCTCAGAGGTAGAACACTCCTGGGTTCAATCCCTAGTACTGCCACAAGGAGGAGGAGGAGGAGGAGAAAAATAAACACTGTTTGAATCCTTAGTAATGTCAAGATGCTTTATACAATTACTGGACTACAGAGGGTACAATGAAGTGAGATCTCCATTCCCACAAATTTCTGCACATTTTTCTGAGCTCAAACCATAGTTCCAGCCGTGTTCACCAGCATTTTTGTTTTGTTTTGTTTTGTTTTGTTTTTGCAGTACTGGGGATTGAACCCAGGGGCATTTTACCTCCAAGCTACACCCCCAGCCCTATTTTTTATTCTTTATTTTGAAACAGGGTCTCACTAAGTTGCGGAGGACCTCACTAAGTAGCTGAGGCTGGCCATGAACCCGGATCTCCTGTCTCAGCCTCCCAACTTCTGGGATTACAAGCGTGCACGACTATGCCCGGCTCTCGTTCACCAGATTTTAATACACTGGCCATGAACCCGGATCTCCTGTCTCAGCCTCCCAACTTCTGGGATTACAAGCGTGCACGACTATGCCCGGCTCTCGTTCACCAGATTTTAATACAAGCACAAAGAAAATCCCCTTTCTTTTTTGCAGCACTGGGGATTGAACCCAGGAGCGTTCTACTTCCGAGCTACCTCACTAAGTAGCTGAGGCTGGCTGTGAATCTGCGATACTCCTGTATCAGCCTCGTAAGTACTGGGATTACAGGCATGCGCCATCACACCTGGCCTCCCATATTTAAAAATCCACTTAGCTGGGCGTAGTGGTGCACGCTTGTAATCCCAGTACTTGGGAGGCTGAGACAGGAGGATCACAGGTTCGCGGCCAGCCTCAGCTACTTGGGCCCTCCACAACTTAGTGAGACTCTGTTTCAAAATAAAGAATAAAAAATAGGGCTGGAGGTATAGCTTGGAGGTAGAATGTCCTTGGGTTTAATCCCCAGTACCGCAAAAAAAAAAAAAATCCATTTAACTACATAACTGAGGAGCTTCTACCTAACCCTGAAAAGATTCAGGTACAAAATGTCATGTAGAAGTATGTGCTCCATCACTTTCTATTCTGCCAGCCAATGGCCAAGGAGCGCCTGCCCACACACATCAGATAGAAGTACCACGCCGATGGGGCTGCAGGGGGCTCTCCACCTATTAGGAAGGACACACATGTCCCAGCAGGGGCCACACCATGCAGGGCCTGGTGTGGGGGGAATGGGGCTCTGAGGAAGAGGAGGGAAAGGTGGTATGAAGCACTGTAGAAAGAGGCCCCAGGGTAGCATCAGAGCTGGGTCCTGAAGAACGACCAGGGCCCCTCAGTCAGGCCAGGGGGATGAGAGTAGTCCCAACAGAGGGCACATGACACGCAGGACCTACAGGATCTGGTGGTCCTGCAGCAACTCCAGCAGAGAGCAAGAGGAATGTTGTATATCTATATGCCAGAGTGCACACATGGCGAGCTATAGATGATCTTTGAAAAGGGGCCAAGGCCAGGCCAGTCTGAGGTCTCTGGGTCCTGGACAGCTGGGGACAACTGAGTGAGGGGGTAGCATGATTAAAAGGCTGCCAAAGAAAGGTGACACTGTAGATGGTGCCTGCACCAGCAAGGCCAATGCAGCCACAGAGGCTTAACCATGGCATCTTAGAGAACGTTCTCTGGCACCTGTCCCTCTCCAGCCCAGCACCCCAGCTGACAGCCTTTCCCCCATATAACAGGGCTTAATTTGGAAACACATGACCTGCATGTGAATGACATAAAGCTGGGAAAGAGGCAGGTGGACACTGGACCTAGAGCTGCGAAAGCACGACTCGGCAGAAAGCAGACACTGCTCTCACACATCCCGCTAGGTCCCGAGGGGCTGACCACTGCAGTTTCTGGCAGCATCTCTGGGGCTTTGGCCACCTGGCCCAAACGCCAAGTGGGCCCAACCTCCAGCTTCCGGGAGAACTGGCAATGTGCTCCAGGGCCTTTCATGTTTGATTCAGTAACACTATTCAGAACAGCTCAAGGTGATTTCTGGGCACAGAAAATTTCATCGAGTTTCTCAGTGGTTTGTCCTCTTGACCACCCTGCCACCTTGATTAATTTTGTATAAAAATTATGGTAGCCAGGCGTGGTGGCGCATGCTTGTAATCCCAGTACTTGGGAGGCTGAGACAGGAGGATCACAGGTTCAAGGACCGCCTTGACGACATAGCGAGACTCTCAGCAACCTAGTGAGACCCTATTTCAAACTAAAAAATAAAATAGGAGCCGGGCGTGGTGGCGCACGCTTGTAATCCCAGTACTTTGGGAGGTGGAGACCGGAGGATCCAGGTTCGCGGCCAGC
>PVJS01006083.1:0-61398 GCA_004027185.1 Glis glis | reverse complement strand
TGATGATGGTGATGGCGATGATGATGGTGATGGCGATGATGATGGTGATGGCGATGATGATGGTGATGGTGATGATGATGGTGATGGCGATGATGGTGATGGCAATGATGATGGTGATGGCGATGATGATGGTGATGGCGATGATGGTGATGGCGATGATGATGGTGATGGTGATGGCGATGGCGATGGTGATGGCGATGATGATGGTGATGGCGATGGCGATGGTGATGGCGATGGCGATGATGATGGTGAAGTTACCTTGAAAAATTGAAATGCAGAGGACCATTTTATTCCTTTAAACGCTTGGTCCCAAATAATTTTCTGTGACATATTTCACTCTACAATTAGAACTTCTAATCTTCTGGTGGCATTCTCCTTCTCCTATTTTCTTATACTTTTATTGACACATAATTATTTGTCATAGTGAGGTTCAGAGTGATAACAAGCATACGTGCACACAGCACTCAGTGTGTTTCCCTCCGGATCCCACCCCGCTCCCCCTCCTTCTTTCCCATAGGTATTAATGAGAATGGTACTGATACCTTCATATATGGACATAACATTATTTGAACTGTTTCCCTCATCCATTCTCCTTTTCCTCCTCTCCACCTCTTCCACAATCCCCTCCTACTATTCTACTGGTCTTTCTCCTCATTTATCTGAAGTACCTTTTGTTTCCTATTTTCTCTCTACCTTTCACATAATGAAAGAAAAAGTATGACCCTTGACTTTCTGCAACTCCAGGCATAATCTCCTTCAATTTCAAATATCTCCCAGCCTACCAATGTTTTTGTAACAATCACACACTCTGTGTGTTTTGTCTCCACATAAAAATCAAACTCATAGAAGCTGGAATATAAGTCTATGCCTTACATTCCTCTTGCAAACATAAATCATAGCATTCATCTAATAGGTGTTTAATCAACAAACCACAAATAGGGAAAAGGCTCAATATTTGTCTAGGATGGCTTAGTCATTCAGGTCATTTCAGGTGATGAAGTTAGATGCAAACAAATGAACTTTATGGTTTAAACACTACAACTTTATGTAAGCACCCAGAGCACATAACCTGCCTGAATTTCATGTATCTTGAAAAATCAGGCCAACTGATACTTATTTTGAAATACCATAGAATTTAAGCCCTCAGTGAATAGCATTTCAGAAATGTTCACTGTGGGCACAGGAAAGAAAGGGCATAACTTAGAAACAAAATCTGCAATTGAGGTTAATCGTGACTTGAGAGGAACTGTTCCATAAGTAAATGCCTGTTTCATACTATTTTATATTATCTATTCTGGATGTAGAAGCTGTGAGTTTTAAGTCAGGTCAAAAAGGAAAAAGAAAAAAGAAAGATTTCTTAAAAGAAAAAAATCTAGGCCACATTTGGCTTCAAAAGCTTCTTTGCTCATTTATTTGATTGTTGTCCTAAATCTAAAAAAAATTCAAATAAAATAGTTTTTTGTGGTGTCAGTTTTGGGACTACAAATGAGGACACAAAATAATAAATGTTCGAGTTTTATGTTTTTAAATCAATACCATATCTCTAGTGTTTGTTGCGCACGGTCAAAGCTTAAAACTATGTGTCTAACTGTAGTTCAACATTTTTGGCCTAGAAACACTGAATTCATAATTAACTCATTTATTCAACAATCATTCATTGATTATGTATTGAAAACTTACACTACACAGGAGACCTGAAAATGGTGCTAAAATTAATTACATTTTATCTAAATCAACAGTATCTTAGCTTAGTAGAAAAGGATCCTGAATACATATGTGCTGTATAAATAATTAATTAAATGCCATATAATATCTTCATTATTACAAAAAAACTACAGACCTAGCACATTAAGTATTTTGACAAAGATAACTTAATAAGCAAAAAAATTTCTATTTACTTAGTGATTTTCACTGGAGAAAAATTTGTAGTAACTATTTACTGAAGGTAAACAACGCAGGATACAGAACAGAGCATAAAACATCGACTGCTGCCTAAGAGCTTGCAATTCCTTCAAAAAGGCAATAAAAATGTGAAATTTTAAATAATGATATAAGAAAGATTATGAAAATACATTCAATAATAAATGCATATTGATTTTATAAAGAAAAAAAATTTTTTCTTTTAAAAAGCCCCCCCCCCGAAGCCATATGCAAGCATACTGTTAAAAATAAGTCGGCTTTCGTTATCTGTGCAATGCCACCAAATCCTAAACTGGAGCAAGAATTGAAATCATGCTTAATATTATAGAAAAGCCAAAAGTTAGTCAGGGATTAGGCACAGATTAATTGAAAAGCTCAAGTTCATCATCAATCTGTTTCTACATCAATTAGACAACTTTTGCTACAAATTCAGATGATGGCTTTAAACAAAAACACACATACACATGTTTGCAGATACAAACCCTGTATTTTTAAAAGAGAAACTTACATTTGGCTTCATCATCTGTAAAATGGGGATGATAAGGGGATTTACCTCATAGAATTGTCTGAAGGATTAAAAGAAATTATCCAACTTGAAAGGCTTGTATCATGCCTGAAAAATAGTCTATAATAAATAGTAGTTGCTATTTAATATAATTATTATGATGATGATTCCATATGTAATAAAGAACTCACCAACAGCCAAAAGATAACCCTAAATCCATTTTTTTTTTGGTTCTGAGGATTAAACTCAGGGGCAATCTACCTCTGAGCTACACCTCCAGCACTCTTGTATTTTTTGAGACAAGTTCTCACTATGTTGGTGAGAGTCTTGCTAAGTTGCTAAGTCTGGCCTTGAACTTGTAATCCTCCTGTCTCAGCCTCCCAAGTACTAAGATTACATGCGTTTGCCACCATTCCCAGATAACTCTAAATCTTATCATGTACTAAATCCCAATTTGATGTCATGGACAGCAGTTGTCTGAATCCAGGATGGTTGATATGAAATATCTTTACTTTTATTTGTGTCTTCTGAAATTCTTCCAGCAATGTTTTGTAGTGTTGTGTGAAGTCCTTTGCCTCTGTCCTTTAGTCTATTCCTATGTATTTTATTAGTTTTGATACTGTTGAAAATGGATTGGTTTTCTCAATTTTCCATCCAAATTTTTCAATGTTCTGGATTAAATGATTCTCTTTATCATTACAAAAAGACTTTCTAGAGTTATCTAAATAGAAGTGACTATTGAACTCTGAAGGATTAAAACTCAGAGTTAACAACATGGATCAGAGTATAGAGAAACAGGTTTGGAAAAGAGAGAAGCTACTGTTAACTTCTTTATCAAAGTTGTGTATCCTTCCAAAGACCAAGTTAGAGTAAGAAGAAAAGCTTTATATTAAATGTTTGTAAATATTCATTATTAATTTGGACTGGCATTATTAACTACTGACATGAGAAAGCTTTCATAACTGGAAATGATTGTAGAACTTATATTATCAAATACAAATTATATAAGATGATTTAAATTCATTTATTTTTTATTTTTATTTTTTTGTGGTACTGGGGGTTGAAGCCAGGGGCATTTTACCTCCGAGCTATACCTCCAGCCCTATTTTTTATTCTTTATTTTGAAACAGGGTCTCACTAAGTTGTGGAGGCCTCACTAAGTAGCTGAGGCTGGCCGCGAACCCGGATCCTCCTGTCTCAGCCTCGCCACCACCGCCCAGCTTAAATTCATTTAATACCTTAGATTAATATTCATAGAAGGCATATAACTTTCACTCATCTAAAAACTCAGAAATGAGTATGATTATACTTTGAGAGACAAAACCAAAATTCTTTCTGAGGTTCTTTCATGATCTTGCTTACTTAGCCTAACACTTACTTTATTATGAAGCCTTTTTGATTTTGGATTTTGCTTTTTTATAGACTGCTTTTGCTTGACATACTAGATTGTTCCAATTCTACTAAACGTTTTTCTTCTGGCTTTGGGAGCACCATTAACTATCAATGAGATAACAAACTTTAAATCAAGACAAGAAATAAAGTTCTGAGTCTATGTTTCACTGGCAATTCTTAAAACTCAGCTAGTAAGAATTTTCATTGAAGAAGTTCATGACTCTGAAGAGAATGCTGCCAGCTTACTTATCAAAAAGTACAGAAGATGTTTTAAAGAAACATTTTTCTTTCCAAATGTATAGCCTTTTTACTCTCCAATTAATTAAAAAAATTGTTTGGCTACAAAAATATAATGCTAATTATATTAATTTATGCAAGTTGCTTAGCACTGTGCCTAATTACCATGAAGCACAATAAGGATTAATTGTAATACTAAATATTCTAGATAAATTATTTGTAAATTGTATTTGATTAAAATCCTAAATCCTACTCATATGTTGTCTTTCTTTTTGTGTGTGTGGTACTGAGGGCTTCTATCTCTGGGCTATACCCCCAGCCCTATTTTATTTTTTATGTGGATATAGGGTCTTGCTAAGTTGCAGAGGGCCTCACTAAGTAGCTGAGGTGGCTTTCAACCTGCAATTCTCCTGTCTCAGCCTCCCAAGTACTGGGATTACAAGTGTGCGCCACCATGCCTGGCTCTCTCTGGACTTTTGTAATCCATTAATTTAGAAAAATTTCTAAACTGTAGGGTTTCTCAAGGCTGTATGAGATACCCTTTTCTTTTCATTCAGGAAGAATTTAAAAGGCTCTCATCTTTACCCAGGGCTTTATGGTCAATCTATAAGATGAATATTCTAAATTTATATCTCCTGTTAAAGCTACTGTATCAGTGAAGATTGTTCAGAGAAAGAGAATCAATAGAATGCATATATACATTGCATGATGATTATGGGAATTGGCTCAGCCAATTATGAAGGCTGTCTCACGATATACCATCAACCTGGAGAACCAGGAATACTGGTGATATAATTCAGTCCAAGTCCCAGGGAAGCAAGTAGTACAACCCCTGCTGTTGGTTTTATAGTGCTATAATATTTAGCTTCTACTAAAGGGGGAAAAGAAAGACAGAAGTGAGAAAAGATACTGAAATGTCTTATTCTATTTTTTCTTTCCTTAAATGGAAAAGTAGGTAATTTTCCTTTTTTCTTTTTTTTTTCTTGGTTCTGGGAATTGAACCCAGGGATGTTCTACCTCCGAGCCATACCCTCAGCCCTATTTTTTTTTAAAGGGTCCTGATAAGTTGATGAGAATCTTGCTGCATTGCTGAGACTGTCCTCAAAACTGTGATCCTCCTGTCTCAGCCTCCCAAGTACTGGTATTATAGACAACCACACCAGATTGGGTAATTTTCTTATTGTGTGTTTTTCTTATTCTTTCTTCCTATTTATTTATTTAGTACTGGGGATTGAACCCAGAGGCATTCTACCAGTGAGTTACATCCCCAATCCTATTTTATTTTGAAACAGGGTCTTGCTAAGTTGCTGAGGGTCTCAGTAAATTGCTGAGGCGAGGCTGCCCTGAAACTTGCAGTCTTCCTGCCTCAGCCTCCTAAATACTGGGATTACAGTTGTGCACCACAATGCCCAGCCTTTCTTGCTATCTTGATGTGGTATTTTATGGATTCTCCTACTTGCTACTGAATGACTGTTAACATACATTAAGATTATAGTTAGTGTACAAGCTAAACTTCTATAATGAGTCACCCTTCTTATTACTGGCTTTAATAAGACAAAAAATTCTCTCACATAGGAAAGAGAAGCTTTTTCTGGCTGTGGAGGCAGCCCTTTCTCTGCATTTATACTAACTTTTCTACTGTTGCTTTACAGTGGGAAGGGAGAAATAGGAAGTGGGGAAAAACTTATTTTTATTTTATTTATTTTTTATACTTGCATTGATGTGTTGTAGGCTCACATCATAATGTAGTTCATAGTGATAGTGACATACATGCACACAGCATTTGGTGAGATTTCCTCTGGCTCCCTCCCAACTCCTGGGAAGTGACATAAATATCTCTCTCTCTCTCTCTCTCTCTATCTATATAGATAGATAGATAGATAGATAGATAGAGATATATCTCTATATATCTAGATCTATATCTATATCTAGATCTATATCTATCTATATATATATAGATAGATAGATAGAGAGAGAGAGTATATATATATACATGAGTAACATATTATATAATACATAATTTAATTATATTCTAATACATACTTATTTCTAATATATATTAGAAAATGGTTCTTCTTAGTAGGACAGCTAACTTGCAGCTAAAAATTTTCAGAAGAATGGGTTGATGTTCCATCACTGAAAGGAGAGAGAGCTAATAAATACTGGAAATGAATCAGTCTCTCCCTCAATTAGATCTTTTGAAAATTTTACTTGGTAGAAATTACAAATCACCTCTGTCTCCTCTACTTTTCCCTTTGTGTGTTAAGCATAACGCATACTGTATTAATCAGTCAATATGCATGACTAAATAAATATTTCAAGAGGAACCTCTCTGACCTGATTTTTAATCTGGTGAATCATAATTTTGAAAGTAAAGTACAACACACTTCAAATTCTAAGAAGAGTATAGGCACCCCAAATATAGAGCAGGTTTGGCTCCAAACCACAGTGACAAAGCAAAGATCACCATAAAGCATGCCACACATTTTTTAAAAATTCTTAAAACATATAAATATAGCTGGGCGTGGTGGCGCACACTTTTAATCCAGGTACTTGGGAGGCTGAGACAGGAGGATCTGGGTTCACGGCCATCCTCAGCTACTTAGTGAGGCCCTCTGCAACTTAGTGAGACCCTGTTTCAAAATAAAGAATAAAAAATAGGGTTGGGGGTGTAGCTCGGAGGTAGAGTGTCCCTGGGTTCAATCCCCAGTACCACAAAAAAATATATAAATATTATGGTTACACTACACTGTAGCCTATTAAGTGCATGATAGCATTATATCTTAAAGTGTAGATAAATTAACTTAAAATATTTTATTGCTAAAAAATGCTAACAATCATCTGAGCCTTCAGCAAGTCACACTCCTTTCGCTTGTGGGCGATCGCACCTCCATGTACGACTGCCAGCTGATCAGGGTGATGGTGCTGAAGGTTCAGCCGGCTGTGCACACTATTTTTTAAAAGGTTAACCATGCAATTTGCCTCCTTGATTGACTTTTTCTTTCACTAAAGATTGCTCTGTGGCATGTGATACTATTTTATAGCATAGTGGAACTTCTTTCCAGATTGGAGACATTCCTCTCAAACCGTGCTGCTGCTTTATCAACCTAGTTTATTTAATATTCTAATTCCCTTGTTATCATTTCATCCATGTTTACAGTATCTTCATCAAGAGTGGATTTTTCTCTCAAAAAACTAAACAAACAAACAAAGAAAACAAAAACTCACTTTCTTTGCTCTTCCGTAAAACGCAATTCCTCCTTTGTTCAAGTTTTATCATGAGATTGCACTAATTCAGTCATATAATCCGCTTTACTTTTAATTGTATTTTGTTGTTGTTATTTTCACCACCTCTGCAGTGATTTTCCCCACTGAAGTCTTGAATCTCTCTAGGTCATCCAAGGTCACCCAGGAGGGTTGGAATCAACTTCTTCTAGTTCTGTCAACCTTGATATTTTTACATCTTCCCATGAGTCAAAAATGTTCTTTTTCCTTTTTTGGTGGTGCTACATCCAGCAAGCTTTGAAAACTATTGGTTTTATTTTTAAATTGTCAATTACTTTAACTATAATTATGAGTGCATATTGACTATATAATAAATTTACAATAATGACATCTTAGTGGCATCTAGAAGAGTGAATCCTTCCCAGAAGGTTTTCAATTCATTTGTTCACATTTACCGGATATGAATTCCGGTCTATGGCAGCTCTAGCCTTACAAAATAATTTTCTTAAATAATAAGAATTGAAAATCAAATGACTTTGATCCATGTGTTGCAGAAAGAATGTTGTATTAGTTGGCGTGAAAACAGCACTAATTTCATTGAAGATTTCTACCAGTGCTCCTGGGTGAACAGGGGCATTGTCAATGAACAATCATATCAATTCAAAAATGTTATATGTTATAGAAGCTATACAAAACTATCAAGAAAGGAAATAATATTTCTCAATTAATAATTTAGAAAATCATTCAACTAAATTATTCAAGGTCTTTGTCTTAAAGAACAATTATATATGCAAACTAAGAGAACACAGAACATTCTAAGAAAATTTGATATAGCATGATTGACAATAATACATCTTCTTGTTGATTATTTACTTTAAAAAATACAGAAATATATACTTAGATACCTGTCCACATAAGAGGGGAAAGAGGTTAAAAATAGCTTGCTCTTATAATTGTCTATGTTATGGCAGACTTCTCCCTTATGGACCTGGCTAATTTTGCAATGTGTATCACATCACTTGTTTGTAAAATCTTTATTTTGAATAAGCTAATCTATTAAATACTAGTTTAATAAGAACTTTTAAATTGATTTGAAAATCATGTTGTGACTATGCCATTCATTATGTCAATTTATCTGGATCCAGGTCTACAGGAAACCTTGTGTGTTCCATTCTTGGTCCCTTTAAAGTGTTCAGCACTCCACCTTGAGGAGATATGTGATAATAGGCAACTAAGAAATAGCTCAGAAACTCGTGTGTGTGTGTGTGTGTGTGTGTGTGTGCGTGTGTGTGTGTGAGCGCAAACACACGTGTATGATACTGAAGATTGTACCTAGGGACATTCCACCACTAAGTTATATCCACAGCCTTTTTTATTTTTTGTTTTGAAACAGGGTCTTGCTAAGTTACCACACTGGCCTTGTATTAGTCAGCATTTTCACAGCTATAATCTAAAACTCTTGACCATACAATTTAGAGAAAGGATGATTTCTTAGCTCACGGTTTCAGGGTTCAGTCCATGTGAGGCCAAGTACCGTAGATCTCAGGGCATGGTGGTGGGAAGCAGAGAAAGGGAGAGTGCAAGGTTTCTGTCTCACCTCTCACATCATGGTGGCCGGAAGCAAAAGCAAGCAAGTGATGGGAGGAAGAACCATATATAATCCCCAGGGCCACAGCCCCAGGGACCCACCTTCTGCAGCCACACCCTACCAGCTCAGCCCACCACCCAGATAAGTCCATTACAAGGGATTTATCCACTCCTAAGATTACAGCTCTCAAGACTTAACTATATCAACCCTGGATGTTAATAAATGAGCTCTTTAGCAGATATTCTATATCTAACTATAACAGACCTCAAACATGTAATCCTCCTCTCTCAACCTCCCAAATACTGGGATTACAAATATGAACTACCTTACCCAGCTTCAGAAATTATTTTACAATAATTTTCTTATGCCATATTTATGTTTTGCCCATTTAATTTCCATATTCTAGATATTTTTCTAGATATAAGAGAATACCACATAGTCTATATCACAACATCTCAACCCAATACTGTGGATGTGACTTCTTTACTCATTAGCTGCCCTCATGAAGAAAAATTGGATAGGAGATATGCCAAGGCCTAGGCAAAGTGCTTCCCTTATTCAACTTTCAGATTTAAAAGTACATCAAAAATATATCAGATTTAGGCATGGGCGCACACCTGTAATCCCAGTACAGGAGGATCACAGGTTCCAGGAAAGCCTCAGCAAGTAGTGAGACTCTCATCAACCTAGTGAGACCTTGTTTAAAAATAAAACTAAAATAGGGCTGAAGGTGTAGCTTGGAGGTAGAATGCCCCTGAGTTCAATTCCCAGTACCACACACACACACACACACACATACACACACACACACACACACATACACACACACACACACACACACACACACACACACACAAATATATATATCAGAAGAGCTAAATATAACACTGAAGTGGAAACTCAGCACTATGAATTAGACCAACATGAAAATAAACCTACAGTGAGCGTATAGAAGATCAACACTCATTTGAACCATAGCAGATACTAAATTTATGAGCACAAGACAACTTGTACATCACCTTGGCCATTGGTCTGAATATAATGATAAAATGCCTTACTAGACAAGGATTTATATGAAGATAGATATTATAGTTAGATATAAAATGTTCCCTAAAGAGCTCATTTATTAATATTCAGGGTTGATATAGTGGAATCATGAGGGTTATAATCACAGCAGTGAATAAATCCATTGTAATGGATTTATCTGGATGTGGCTGGAGGAGGTCGATCCCTGGGGGTGTGGCCTTGGGAATTATATATTTCCTCCTCCTCTTGTCCCCTTTCTTGCTTCAAGCCTCCATGATGTGAGAAGCACAGCCCACATGCTCTCCGTCTCTCCCCTTCCTGCCACCATGCCCTGAGATCCTTGGTCCCCAGCCTCACATGGACTGAACCCAAAACCATAAGAAAACAAATCCTTCCTCTATGTTACAAGGTCAGGTCTTTAGATTACAGCTGTGGGAATGCTGACAGGAACAACAGAGTAGAACAGAGACTTCAGATAAATGTCAGTTCATATATTTTATAATAGCTACTATGCTTTGGATGGATCCCCCAAATACCATATGTCATAAATTTAATTTCCATTTTAACAATATGAAGAAGTGGGAGTTTTAAGTGGTAATTAGGATGTACAGACATTGCCTTCAAGAATGCATTAATGTCACTGTCACAAGAATGGTTCATTATCATAGGAGTGGGCTCCTTACAAAAGGTGAGTTAGGCTCACTTTCTTTCTCTCTTTTCCCTTTCTCTCTCCTCTCAATTGTACCATGAGATGACACAGGACTCAGCAGATGGCAGCTCCAGTGATTTTGGACTTCCCTGGCTCCAGAACTATGAACTAATAAGCTTTTCTTCATTATAAATTACCCATCTCGTGGCATTCTGCTTAGTAGAATAATGTGGACTAAGACAGGAAATTATTACTGAGAAGTAAGAAATAGTAGACAAGGTGAAATTGACTTTGGAATTGGATAATAAATAGAGGCCGGTAGCATTGGAAGACGAGGTAGAAAAATCCTGGATTCCCATGAATGGAGCAACAAATGTAAAACTATAAACACTATAGGGAAACTGAAACTTATTAGAAATAACTTATGTGATCATGATAAGATAATTCTCATGAGGTCTCAAGTGGAAATGAGGAAGAGGGTATTGGACACTGGAGTAAAAATCATCCTTGGGAGGCTGAAACAGGAGGATCATGGGTTCAAGGCCAGTGTGTGGTAAATTAGCAAGATCCTGTTTCAAAATTAAATAAATAAATAAATAAATAAATAAAAAGGTCTGGGGGTGTAGCTTAGTGGTTGAATGTCCTTGGATTTAACCCCCAGTAACACAAAAAAAAAAGAAAGAAGAAAGGAAGAAAGAAAGAAAGAAAGAAAGGGAGGGAGGGAGGGAGGGAGGGGCAGAGAGAGAGAGAGAAAGATTATTTAAATTGTGCCCAAACCCAAGGGGTTTGTGGAGGGCAGATGGACTAACATATGTAGCAGAAGAAATGTTTAAGCACACTATTGAAGGAATGTATAAGTTCTTTCAACTGTACAGAGTAAAATAATAAAAAAGAAATACTTATGCATGGAATTTATCATTAAAAGGGAAATAAAACAAAATTTTGGAACATTTTCATCCCAGACATATAAGAAAATAAAAAAAACATGGTAGAGTGAAGTTGAGAAACCCTTTGAAAATGTAATCAGCATGGATAGCAAAAGCCAGTGATATTCATTAAGACAATGGGAAAACTTACCAAAGAGGCATTTTGGAGATTCCAGAGGTGGTTCTTCCCATCACAGACCAAAAGCTTTAAGGGAAAGCGAATGGCTTCGGGGCACATACATGTTGTGTTCTCCATGGGTGTACTACCTGGGGCCAGATTAAGCCCCACTCTCCACGTTCTGATGCAGTGTTCCTTGGTTGCTCAAGTGACCCCAGATGCAGCTGAAGTCAGTGCTGTGGCAGGTGCAAGCAGTGAGTACTGGCAGTGCACAGGTGGCACTGACTGCAGACATGTTGAGTGCATGAGCAATGGAGCCACAGTGGCTCCACCTGGGTTTTGAAGGATGCCATGGACAGCCTGGGGACCTAGGCAGAAACCTGCCATAGGGACAGATTTGGCACAGAGAGTTTTCAGTACCTTAGGGCATAATGAAGCCGTGAAGTCAGCACGTTGCTGAGCCTTCAGAGCTGCAGAGTGACCACCGTGCAGTCCTGGCCAGGGAGGGCTGAGATCATGAGATTCTAATCAGGGCCACACAGGCAGGGCTTTCTGAGGCTGTGGGGCCCTACCTTACCCCAGTGTGCCCAGAACATGAGATTTTGAGTAAGGGAAGATTATTCTGGAAATTTAAGATTTAATGGTGTTTGCTGGGTTTTGAACTTACCTGGGACCAGTTACTCCTTCCTCTTTCCTACTGATCATTTTTGGAGTATGATTGAGAATCTTATGTATATATTGCCATTGTAATTTGAAAGTAGAGAAGTAGTTTTGATATCACAGGCTCCAAGATGGAGAGGCATCTGCTTCAGCATGAATTGTGCTCAAGTCTCACCCATATCTGATTTAGATGAAACTTTGTGTTTTGGCTTTTTGAGCTAATGCTGGAATAAATTTAAAATTCTGAGGCTTTTAAAATGAGTGAATTCATTTTTTGTGTGTAAGGACATGAACTTTTGGGGCCAGAGGAGAATTATAATAGTATTAATAGGTGGGCCCTATAAGAAGTGAAGTGATTAAAGCATGAGGGCTATACCTCATGAATGGATTAATGCCATTTTCATGGGAGTGGACTTCTTTTTAAAAGATGAACCCCCCTCTTCCTCCACTACCACCTCCTCTCTCTCTCTCTCCCTCTCTCTCTCTCTCTCTCTCTCTCCTTTTCTGTATCTTTCTCTCTCCCTCCCTCTACCTCTCTACCTGTATTTGCTCTTAGGCTATGGTATGTTGCAGCATGCGAGCCTTCACCAGATGCCAGTCTATCTATCTTAGATTTCTCAGCTTCCAGAAGTATGAGCCAATAAGTTTCTGCTCATTATATATCACCTAGACTGTGATATTATCTTACAGTAGCGCAGAACAGACTAAGACAGAAACCAAGGAAGAGAGAAATTGACACAACACATCTGTCAAAAACACTTAACTGAAAACATTTGGATAGCCATAAACAGAACAAAAAAATCAGCCAAGATGAACATCAATGGTTATCCAATAAAAACATGCTGCTTCTGTTTGAGATTATGGGCCATCTTGCCTAGCTATAAGTACTTACTTCAAATCAGACAATGATAAAAACATTGCTATTAGAAATCTTTGCTAGTGAGACAAGCACTTTTCTTTTAAGTCTGTATTTGGGGTGTTAGGAAGGTACCAAATAAAATCTTAGCCTAAGAAGAAGTGTGTCATTTGGAAAAATATGTTCCAGTGCAAATACTTCTCAAGATTATTGATTTCTTACTTGTTTTAAGGACATTATCACTGCACCATGATTAAAAAGCACTCCCTAATTATATCTGAGTTTGAGTACTATATCTGCTACATACGATATTAAATATTAAACAAGTGATACAACCACTGGTTCTCTTTTCTATATAAGGAAATATCTTTAACAACTAAGTGATTTTATTATAGTAAGAGGTGATTACAAGTTATAACTCTTGTGAATTATATTCTACAATACCAATATTTTTTTTTAAAAAGTCATTTTTGAGCAACCTACATTTTAGGTGCTTTATTCATCTAGGCAATAAAACATTTTTTTTCTTTCTGGTAGTGGTGATACTGGGGATTGAACCCAGAGCCTTGTGCATGCTAGGAAGCCCTAGGTACTTAACTCATTTATGAAAATATTTATCATTATCATGAAACATTTAAACAAAAAAAACTAGTCATATACAGGCATGCTTCTGCATGACTCTAATGACTCTAGCCTCAGGAAAACCTATAAACATTTAAGCAACTTTGACAAGTTTCTTGATCTAGAAACACATAGTCAATTTGGCTCTCTCTAATACTGCCATATTTAGCTATCTCTAACCGTTATTGCCACCGCACCCTACTTCCTGATAAAGTTTCCCTGGGTTGAAAATCTTAAAAGATACAACAAAGTTATTATTTTCTTTTTTTCCTGTATTTATACACAGAATTGCATTATGATTATGCCTAATGCATGTGAACACAGACACACACACACACACACACACACACACACACACACACTCCATTCCTCCCTGGAGAAATAATTTCTTCAAGGCCAATATTGTAGTTACTGGAGATCTGCCATGGTCAAAAGTCCCCTTGAGAAATATTAAGCTAGAATAGGTTCTCATGCTCATTTATTTTCTAAAATATTACTTTCATTAGAGTATTATTAGGTTAGAATTATTTAACTAGGCTTTCTGAACATATTAACATATCATCTCCAAATAGTCAAGCCACCTATTCTAGTCAAAACTAATGATCCCAATGCTTTTCCTCTTCATGGTGAGTTTCAGATAATTCCAGAGGGATATGATCTTATAATATCTATCACATTTAACCCATTAACACAGGTGTTTGGTTACAGAATTATTAATATTTTTTAACTAATAGATAAAAATACTTCAATTGATAAAGACATACCAGTGAACTACATTAGTGATAAGGGTAAAAATTTCAGGGAAGTGAAGATTATAAAAATATTAAAACCTTACAGAAGTGTGATTGTTTAATATTACATGGAAGGATCTTATATTACTATATGTAATGCTTTTGCTGAATTACATTTTCATACTATATTTATAAACATATGATAAATGCTGTGACACAAGTTCAGTTTAATAATATTTACTAAAAATTGCTACCTGGTGTGGTGGTACATGCCTATAGTCCTGGTAATTGGGAAGCTGAGACAGGAGGATCACAGTTTCAAAACCAGCTTCAATAAGTTAGTGAGACTCTGTTTCAAAATAAATAAATAAATAAAGTAAGTTAAGTAAGTAAGTAAGTCTGGGGGTGCAGCTTGGAGGTAGAATGTTTCTGTGTTCAATTCCCAGTACCAATAAATAAATAAATAAAGGGTTGTTAGAGCTGACTTAAAGAAAAATGAATCTTTTATGCACATTAAAGAAAACGTCCTGAAACTATAAAAATTAATTCAGTGTACAAAAATATTGTTTGGGAAAAATCTATTTTAAAAAATATTTCTCTATAGAGGTACAAATATAGGAACAAGAAATCTCGAATTCTCATGAGAGACCTACAGGGGGAAAAAGCTCCAGAGATCTGCAAGAGTCAGACCTCAAGTCCTGAGTGTTGATTGGCACATCCACATGCTTTTGAGGAAACTGCTGGAAGCACAGGGTAGACACAAAAGAAAAAACAAGAGATTGCAGTGCCTGCTTATCAAAGAGTGCTGCTGGCTTTGCAAGTGATACTAGAGAAATCCATGATGCCCAGGCACTGGATAGAACACACAAAAGAAGCTTGCTCCAGGAGGGCAGAGTAAATACTTGTAAGCCAGTTTTTCAAATTCAGTACTTTTGATATTTTGGGACCATAATTTTTTGTCTTGGGGGCGCTCCCCTGTGCATTACAGGAGGTTTATCAGTACCCCTGGAATCTACCCTCTAGATGTTAGTCAAACCCATCCCTAAAGCCTGACAACCGGTAATGTTTCCAGACATTGCTAAAAAAGAAAAAAAGATATGCTGAACATTTCTATTCCCTTGCCTTGCCTTGCCTCACAAATCATGAAAATAAGAGCCAACAGGTTTAAACTGTCTCTAAGTATCAGCTACACTGCAGAACAAACATTATGACTATTTACAGGAATACAAAACACCCGGCTCATAAAAGTAAAAATTCATAACATTTGTCCTTTATTTTTAATTTTTTCAAGTGCTAGGTATATACTGAGTCAAGAAAATGTAATTCAAACTAATAACAAGATTAATTAATTTATTAAATATAACCCAGAACTGAAATAGAGGTTAGAAATAGTACATAAAGAAATTGAAATAGTTATGGAACCCACATTATATGGTCATATAATTGAGTAGAGATAGGGTGATAAGATAGGGAGAGAAAATAGAAAACAAAAATCTAGACTTGAATTTCTATAGCTGAAACCTATGATATCTAAGATTTTAAAAAATAAGTGTATAGGATTAAGTACTGATAAAATAGTAAAATAAACAAATTTTCAGTTATATTAAGGATATAGAAATACAAAGCCATCAGACAAAGCACTGAGAGAAAAGACAAAGAAATGAACAAAAGATCAGAACTGGTGGAATAATGCCAATCAACCTAACATACACTGAGTTTCCAACAAGAAGAGAGAAAGGAAGAGAAAAAAAAATTTGAAGACATAATTGGTGAACCTTGTTCAAAATTTGATAAAACTATAAACTCATAGATCTAAGAAGCTCAACAAACCCCAAACTCAAAAAAATATGAAGATAACTACAACCACATCAACTCAAATTTCACCAAGATCGGTGATAAGAGAAAATCATAAACATAGAAACAAAAGTCATCTTACCTGGCTGAGGAAAATGTAACAATAGCAGATTTCTACACAATAGGAAGGATAAGAGATATCTGGAATCTTAAAAAATAGTTAACATAGAATACCACACCACCAACACTATCGAATGAAAATAAAGGCAGAATACGCTCACAAATACAAAAACTGGTAAAAGTCATGAGCAGTAATTCACTATAAGAAGTGCTTCATTTAAAAAAAATGTTTTCAAAACTCACCAACTACTGTGTGCATGTATGTCACTATCACTATTTACTATGTTATGATGTGAGAATATAAGACTATAATGCACCAATAAAAGAATTAATAAAAATTTTTTTAAAAAGTTTTTCACACATAGAAAAATGAGACCACTAGGGAATATATATAGGTAGCCAAAAGTTAATGAACATCATTTGAAATAGTAATTACATGAGTAAATATATAACATTTTCTTATTATTTAAATATAAGTATATATGTACAAATGTATAAAATATCTACTGTAAAACTGTCTAATGAACCAAAAATACTAACAATATTATTGTTACACCAGGCCACAACTAATGTCTGATTAATGATAATGATCGAACAATAGAACACCAGGAGGTAAAGATGATAGATTCTGGGCACGCAATAAGTCAGCAGAAAAAGAACTTAGTGGTCAAAATGGCAGCACACTGACTAGCCCAGAGCAAATATTTTTATATATATGTCAATCCTAAACATTCAGCCTATTTCTTACATCTTCTTTTTCTGCGTTTACTCCCAGATGCCAAACACAATATCTGCCTCTTCCTTTACACAAGCAACTCCAAGTTCAGATGGTTTCACAAGTGAATTATATGAGATATTTAAGAAAGAAATATTAATTCTGCAAAGAGTTCTTCATAGTTTGAAAGAGGAAGAAACACTTCACAACTCTCCATGAGGTTAGTTACCGTCATCTCCAAACCAAAGGCATTATGAAAGACACTATGCAAAAGTTTTAAATGCACTGTATAAATAATTGAGACAGTTGCATGATCATTGCAATTAATGCAGAAATAGCATTTGATTAAATCTAACTTTATTCTTGGCAAAAATTCTCAGAAACCTAAGAATAGAAGGGAATATCTTCAAACTGACAAGGGGGAATCTATTAAGACATAATCATTATTAACATTCTTAAGGGTGAAAGCTGTACTGACTTCCCCCTAAGATCAGCAACAAGGTAAGTAGGTCCACATCCACTGTTACCACTTTTCCCTTACTGGAGACTCTCTTGGCAAACCCAGAAGAAAGTTAAGAGGCAGAGAAAGAGTCAGGGAGAACAGAGAAAGAACAGAAAGACAAAGAAAAAGAAGGTGGGGGAGGAATCTTTATTTGAGGGCAACATGATTATCTATGTTAGAAATCTGACACAATCTACAAAAAGTTCTTAGAAATAATAAAATACAAGATAAAAATCATTCTATGTCTATATAATAACAATGAATGATCAGAAATTAAAAATTTTAAAGTAGAGTAATAAAAATCAGAAATATACTTTTTGAGTTTTCTCAGTCAAGAACTAGGTAAAATGTCACCATTTATGGCTTACTTAAATTCTCACAGTAGTGGTTTATAGTTTTCAATGTAGAGGCCTTGTGTATCTTTCATCATATTTACCTTAAAGTACTTCATATTTGCATATTCAATAAGAGTTGTACAACATGTATGCACAAAATCTATAAAACATCACTAAGAGAAATTTTAAAAAGGCCTGAATACATGGAAAAATGTAACAAGTTCCTAGGTCTAGACTTAATATTGTCACAATGACAAATATCTCCAAATTGATAAAAAATGGAATGTAATATCAGTAATAATCCCTGCATGGATTTAAAGACCCACTATGAACCCACAGAAATCAAGACAGCATGATATTAGTGAAAGAATATACAAGTAGGTCAATGGAATAAAATAGGAAGCCCAGAAATAAGATCACATAATTATAGTTTATCTTTGGCAAAAGAGGAAAAGCAATAGTAGAAATAAGATATAATCTTTTCCACAAATAGTAGTAGAAAAACTATACATTTAAATGTTTAAAAAAAGGAATCTAGACATAGATTTCACATGCCTCACAAAAATTAACTCAAAGTAGGTCAAAGACCTAAGTGTAAAGCACAAAACTCCTAGAAGATTACACAGGAGAAAAACTGGACAGTCTTGGGTTTGTCAATGATTTTTTGGATATAGCACAAAAACTAAGAAATAAATAATTGAAAAATTGAAGATTGAAGTATATGAAAATTATTAAAAACTTCTGCTCTATTAATGACACTTTTATAAAGATAAAATACTGTCATAAGACACTGGCAACCAAAAAATTTAAAAAATGCTCCATATCATATGTCATGAAGAAATTGTAAATAGAAACAACAGTGATATAGCATTACAGATGTGGAACAACAGAACGCTCATTTATGGTTGGTAGAAATGCAAAATGGTAAGCCAGTTTGGAAAACATTTGTTGGTTTCTCATGAAGTTAAACATACTCTTACTATACAATTCAGCAATTATGCTTCTTGTTTATCCGAAAGAGTTGAAAATTTACATCTGCCAAAAAAATCCCTGTGTACAGATGTTAACAAAACATTGTTCATAATTGCCAAAACTCGGAAGCAACTAGGACTTTCTTCAGTAGGTGAATGTATAAACTGTGGTGCACTCAGACAGTGGAATATTATCCAGTTCTAAGAAGAAATGAGCTATTAATCTATGGATGACACCAAGGAACTGAAAATGCACACAAATCTATTTGAAAAGGCTATAAATTGTGTGATTTCATCTGTATGACACTCAAGAAAAGGTAAAACTAGAATGATATTAAAAAATCAGTAGTAGCCAGGGGTGTGGGAAGAAAGGGGTAAATAGGCAAACCAAGGAGGATTTCTAGGGAAGCAAAACTGCTCATTATGACACTATTGTGGTAAGTATATGTCATTACAAGTTACTCCAAACCCATAGACTGTACAGGACCAAGAGTAAACCCTAATGTACAAAGTGGACTCTGGGTCTTCTTAATGATTGGTCAATATACACTCCTCCGTGGTCACCTGTGTGCCACTGAGGTAGGAATGTTAATAATGGGGGAGGCTATGCATATACAGAGACAGTAGTCTAGGGTAATTCTCATACTTTCTGCTTACCTTTGCTATGAACATAAACTTCTCTGAAAAATAAAATCCATTAAAAATAAAAATTAGAAAAGTCTATTAAAAAATCCCAACAGGTTTTTTTCAGGGGAGAGGGGCAAGAATGGACAAACTGACTATCAAATATATAAGTAAATGATAAAGACCTAAAATAGCCAAAACTGATACTACATGATTTCAAGATTTAGTCTAAACTGAGATGGTGCTATTGACATAAAGGTAGGCAAGTAAAATAAAACAACAGAGAGAGCAGACAGAGCCCTGGTCATATAAGGAAAACTATTTTTTTTTTTTTTTGCGGTACTGGGGATTGAACCCAGGGGTGTTCCACCTCCGTGCTATACCCCAGGCCCTATTTTTTATACTTTATTTTGAAACCGGGTCTCACGAAGTTGCCGAGGGCCTCACTAAGTAGAGAGAGAGAGAGAGAGAGAGTGAGGGAGGGAGCTGAGGCTGACCACGAACCCGGATCCTCCGGTTTCCGCCTCCCAAAGTACTGGGATTACAAGCATGCGCCACCACGCCCGGCTGGAAAACTACTTTTCAACAAAGGTACGAAGGCAATCCAGTGATTTGAATCAGAATGGATCATACTCAAATCAAAGATCAAAATAATACTCAAATTGTACTCCTTTTAGGAACAAAAATGGAGAAAATGTTTCTGACTTTGGTGTAGGCAAAGTCTCTTAAAAAAGGCAAAAGCAGGATTCATAGAAAAATAAATTGATAAATCATATTAATAAAAATATTAAATATCCAGATTGCAATAGAAATTGTTAAGAGAATGGATGGACACATCAAAAACTGAAAGTTTATTTTTAACTTCCAGCACATAATCATCATCATGTGAGAATATAATTGTATCTTTTCTGTCAAAGGAGGTAGTTTCACTTAAACGGCCATTTTGTAACCTGGTAGGAACTTACATCCCTTTCCCAAATTAACATCTCTTAAGAGATTATAGGTGTCGACCCTCCCCCATCTTCCCCTGTAGCTGACCGGGAAGACTGTGAAGCTGCAACTTCAACCAATAGAAGTTCAGCGCAGGAGGAGCCTTGCGTTAGGGATGTAAGACCCACTGGGTTCTTTGTGAAGCGTGCTCTTTCTCATATCTGGGAGCACCCTTTTTTGCAAAAAAGTAAAATCGCCTTGCCAAGCAATTTTCGAACACGTGCAATTTCTTTATAAGCCATAAAAAGGTGTTTCTAAAATTGGCGCCCAACGTGGGGCACAGCACCTCTCCAGGGTGATGAGGACCCCCTCTTCTTAAGGGAGACGTGTCCTACTGCCGTGTTGCGGTAGCCCTTTGGAAAGGGGACTCAATCTCTGGAGCAGGTGATAAACCTTCAGGTGAAAATTGCGAGGTAACGCGGGGAGAAGGCCTTAATAAATACCGCGGCTACCAGAGATTCATGCGTGGAGTCAGGTATGAACACTTTGGGGAGAAGCAAGTAATACTTGGGTGGTCGGGACACTCTGGGGGTTGTGCGTGTGTGTGCTTGAATGAGCATGTAGTGCGGTTACACAACCGGGAAGGCCAGGGTGTGATGTAACGGCTATGTGTATTTGGATGAGGGGTAACATGTGTGGAGTCTGGATATGCTGTTCTGTTATATCCTTGGCGTTTTACAGGGCATAAGGCCTCCTCTTCGGAGGAGCCAGCTAGGGGCTTTAACTGGCCTGCTGAGAAATGCCTATGGGGATATGAGTCCCAAGTGGAAGACAGACAGACAGACTAAGCGCATCTGGGAGAAATACTAGAAACCTCCAGCAGGAGGAAGCTAGGTCTCAGCCAAGTATCTAGTTGTGCTTTCACAACTAGGGAAGTCAATATAGAAAATAGAACCTCTTCACCCTGTGAAAGGGCACACGGGGAAGAAGAAGAATTAAATAAAACTCCTTCAGATAGCCCCCTGAAGCATATGCTCCAATATTGGGAAGAGAATCCCAGGACAGCAGGGAAAAAGAAACACCAAATGATAAAATACTGCTGTTTCATTTGGTACAAGAACCCATCCTCCATCCATCTGTATTCTAACCAAAATTTGGTTCAAATGAGGATTGGGTTTGCCAATCGTTAATTGAATATGTCAATAATAAAAATCCTGTGACCCAGGAAGAAATAGATAATGCGCTCTGCTGGAGGAAGAGGCCTGTAGGCTTGTTCCCTATGAAGACAGAAATGAATGAGAATAAGAACAATTGGGACCCCCTTGACTGCTTACCCCCATCCTGGAATTCAGGGAATCAACAGACTGAACCACCTCAAGTCACTGAGGAGGGAGGGGGAGAAAGGAGGGAATTTGAGTCGACTGCAACGACTTCAGACCCCCCTCCTCCATTATGTACCTCCCTTCTCTGACTGAAAAGAGAGGTTCAACAATGTAAACGGGGTGTCCAAAGTTTCCCTTTTTCTTCTAAAAAGGAAGAGCCGCAGGCTTTTTACCTACTTAGGGAAGTTCGTCTGGGTGGAGGGGCTATTGGGTTTGTAAACGCCCCTCTAACTAGTTCAAAGGTTAGAGCTCTTAAAAAAAAAAAAAGAAGAAAGTTATACCCATTATGACCTTCGAGGAGAACTGGGAAGGTCAGGGGCTCTTATACGAATGGGTCCTGCCAAGAGCCCTTGATAAATTTGCATATGGGACCTAAAAGGGAGGAATTAACATTCCTGGTTAATTCTGGAGCAGCCAGATCCTCCCTTGACCATAACCCTCCCTTCTTTAAAGCTGTCTAATAAATCATTAATGGTTTCAGAAGTAAAGAAAAAAGGATTTAATGTACCTATTTTTGAAAAAACATAGATTGAGTATAAAACCAAATTAGCCCAGGCAGAATTCCTTTTTATACCTGAGGCAAGAACGAATCTTTTGGGCCGGGACTTAATGACTAAATTAGGAATTGGATTAAAAATGAATCACCAAGGAATTCAGGTTTCACTCAATCTCTTATCTGCTCTAGGAGAAGAGAGGATATACCCTATAGTCTGGACCAGGGAAGGAAATAGAGGGGGGCTTAAGATTTCTCCCATTCAGATCAAACTAAATTATGTGTCGAGTCTCTCCTCTTCCCTGTCCTCTCTTAGGGTACAAGGATTGTTAGCCCAAACCCCACCTCTTGAATTTCCAGCACACTCTCATCAACCCGGCGACAGTGTCCTGATAAAGACCTGGAAGGAGGACAAGCTTAAGCCAGCCTGGTAAGGACCATATCAGGTGCTGCTTACAGTGGAAACAGCTGTTCGCACTGCAGAGAAAGGTTGGACTCATTACACATGGGTTAAAGGGGCCCCACCTCCTACCCTGAGAGGACAATGGACCATCACTCAACACCCAGACCCTCTCAAGTTAACTGTTAAAAGACTCTAAGTTTATTCTGGTTTTTGGTTCTGTTAAGCTTTCAGGTATTGGGTAGCCCTTGTTCAGCACAATTAACTATTAATGTTACTATAGGAAAGAAACCCCTAATTATAAAAATCAATACATGTCAAGTCTTATGTTGCTGCCCAGAACCAACATGGGCAATAAAGCGAAATAATCCAAGACAAGCCCCTTGTTCTAGGTGGGGCAAGTCTCAGAGGACCACCCCAAATAGAGGATGGACACCTCCACCATACAGAAGTGTTCCAACTCCAAGGATGTTAAAAGAAAAAAATAACTGAAAAAGTTTCCCTTAACACCTGCACTAATTTACAGTATAATCCACTCTTGCTAACTCACAAGCCAGGAAAGACAGCTCTTTCCATTAAACGCGGGTCTAACTTACAGACAGATGTGTCAGGAGATGATCCCATGGGGAAATTTGCTGTTAGGTTAGTTAATAATTTGACCTTGGTTGCTAACGTTAACCCTTCAACCCTAGGCACTGTAATAAAAATAAAGAATTTTCACCAGATGATAGAAGTTAAGGCAAAATATGGGAAAACAAATGCCTGGTCGAAATGGATTAAAAATTCTGTCAGCACCTTAAATAACAGTGACCACTACGTTTGTATGGCAAACAAACTAAGCAGGTCAAAAACTCAGGTGGTACCATTTCCACTCAGATGGACCTCAGACCCAATGGGCATGAGATGTATGATAGCCCTCTTTCAGGACAATCTAGCATGGGGCAAGAAATCTTGTAAGACTCTATCCCTCCTGTTCCCAGTGGTGCAGGGTCCAAAGCAACAGCTCCCCCAAACTATCGAGCCTCCAATCCCAAACACTGACCATACCTCATGCCTCTCAAGGTGGGAGGGACAGGCAGTGTTCTTGGGAAATGTTACAGGCTGCAATGAATGCTGTTCCTTTGAGGAGCTGGATAATCAGTCTGCACTGGCGGTAGCCCGAGCAAATGTCTGGTGGTACTGTGGAGGACTGCTACTTGAGAGTTTACCTGCCAAATGAAATGGAATTTGCACTCTAGTACAATTGGCAACTCCTTTTGGCCTGGCATTTCAAACCCAAAGCGAGGCACCCTCTAGTGGGTTATTAAATCCTCACATATATGTAGATTCAATCAAAACTTCAAAGGATGGTCCCAATGAATTTGAGACTAAAAACCAGGTAGCTATATGGTTTACACCAATATTATTTTGGTGGTCCACCATTAATAAAAGGACAGAATGGGTAAACAATATATGTTACGATCAACAGAAGATTGTCAACCACACCTTAAATGTCATACAGGAAATAGCTAAACATTTATCTGTGTTAACAACGGAGCTAGCAAAAAGTTCAAGGATAGGTAACCCTTTTCCCAACCTAACAGAGCAATGGTTGGAAAAGCAAGAAGAAATAATACTTCTCATAATAATTAGAAAAGTTATCCTAGTAGGATGTGGTATAATCCTCTGTGTTAAGGCCCTAGTCCAGGAACAGACAGAGACAGTTCTAACTGAGCAATCCTCTATGGCTTACCAAAATAGTCTCTTGTTAAATAACTTTGAAAGCAAAAGTCTCCGTATGCTAGTAAAGTTTGAAGAAAAGAGTAATAATGTATAATAAAAGAGGGGGGAATTGTGAGAATATAATTGTATCTTTTCTGTCAAAGGAGGTAGTTTCACTTAAACGGCCATTTTGTAACCTGGTAGGAACTTACATCCCTTTCCCAAATTAACATCTCTTAAGAGATTACAGGTGTCGACCCTCCCCCATCTTCCCCTGTAGCTGACCGGGAAGACTGTGAAGCTGCAACTTCGACCAATAGGAGTCCAGTGCAGGAGGAGCCTTGCGTTAGGGATATAAGACCCACTGGGTTCTTTGTGAAGCATGCTCTCTCTCATATCTGGGAGCACCCTTTTTTGTAAAAAACTAAAATCGCCTTGCCAAGCAATTTTCGAACATGTGCCGTTTCTTTAGACGCTGTAAAAAGTTGTTTCTAACAATCATCATCTAAAATCTATTATTTATTTATCATCAAATTTGATACTGTGTTACACATGTACATTTTATTTTATTAAATCCTACAAGAAAGCCTTGTAAAAAAGATATCATTTTCCTTATTTCATACTTAAGGAAAGACAAGACTTAAAGGATTAGACAAATTGGCTTGGGTCAAAGAACTGAAGTATGAGAACATAAATGAGTATATAATTTTCCCTTCTTCTGACACCTAATGCAATAAAGTCCCACAATTAATGGTTAATGTAACAATAACTGTTGAATAAGTTAATTTGACAGAAGAGAAGACACTGGCATTGGTTGGTCAACAAGTCAGCATAAATAGAGCTTAGTGAGTGATGTGAACAGGCAGCATTCTCACTAACCCAGATTATACTGTTCTATACACGTGTCATCTTATTTTTTATTTGCTGCATCTTTTGTAACTCTTGGTTAAATCTCTTCTTCCTTTCCTTGCTTTCCTTTGTGGGAAAACTGTTTTGAATTGCCATTTAGGAGAAATGTCAGTTCCCCAAACATCACAGTCCTTACCAGGTCTCACTAACTCTTAAACATTCATATGCAAAAACTTCAGAGTGGAAGGCAGTAACTTGTAAATTTTGTCCTCCCTTTCTCACCAGAGTGAATATTCATTCCAACAGAAAAACACAGGAACTCAGAAAATTTGGTCCACTCTAACTAAATTCTCCCTCTCAGGAAGCTTTTGAGGAGGTGATTAAGATAAATACAAGTACACTTTCTTAGTATTATTATGGATAAAATCATTTAGAAAAAATGTCTATGCCCAAATTGTTCATATTTGCTTCTCACTCCTCAGCAGTTGGTGCCTTCTTGAATGTGTGAACACAATGTGAATTTCACTTTACTAATGGAATATATCTGAAGAAATGCCTTAAAGTCTTTTCATTGTGCCAAAAGACCTTCCTGAATTATCCCATTTTCCAACAGTGTCTACTTTTGTTTCATAGCCTCTAAGACTCTAAAGTGTTTTAAATCATATCTGCAGCATTGTGAGTTGCATTGTTTGTATATTCTGAAACATATTGGCTGACTTCCCAAAGAGGAACTCTTTCACTCTTTAGCAGAATCCAAGTAATTAAAATGTACAGTTTGTTCTTTTTCTCACCTTTACCTAATCTTTCTGAAGGTGTTTCCATCTGACTAAAAAACAATGCTTTTAGTGTTTTGTATAGATTAAAATATTCTAATAAAAGCATGCAAATGTTGTAAATAATTTTTATGCTGCCAGCTTTATACATATTTCACTTATAGTTATATCGACTGACAAAAAAGTAAATGATCTACCCTCTTTTTTTTTTTTTTTTGCAGTACCGGGGGTTGAACGCTGGGGCGTTCTACCTCCGCGCTACACCCCCGGCCCTATTTTTTATATTTTATTTTGAAACCGGGTCTCACGAAGTTGCGGAGGGCCTCACTAGGTAGAGAGAGAGAGAGAGAGAGAGAGAGCTGAGGCTGGCCGCGAACCCGGATCCTCTGGTCTCCGCCTCCCAAAGTACTGGGATTACAAGCGTGTGCCACCACGCCCAGCTTATCCTCTTTTTTTGGTTTTTTGGATGTGGAGATTGCATGTCCATCTGCACTGGTATTTCTCTTATCAAATTCAGCCATGCTAGACATTTTCTTAGTCACTGTGTCAGGTAGAAAGTAACAGTGATTACTGAAAATACTTACAAAAGGGAAATCTTATGCTTCCTTAGTTTACCACCCTAGGGCATCTAAGATCAATTTAACTATGATATAAAAAAGATAAAACCTCAGTAGATATAAAAGTATAAAATAATTTAACATGAAGAACATATTTATATATAACCAGAAGGAAAGTTTTTCACCCTCTCCACTAATCCAGTCAGTCCTCAATGTCCACAAGTTCCATATTCATTGATTCAAGTAACCTCAGATCCAAAGTGTTTTCTAAAAAGTAATTGAATCTGTATTAAGTATTACAGACATTTTTCTTGTTATCATTCCCTAAGCAATATAGCATAATAACAATTTATATAGCACTTACATTTTATCAGGTGTTATAAGTAATCTAGAGATGATGTAAGTATACAGGGCTATATGTAGGGTTGAAATGCAAATACTATACCATTTTATATAGAGATTTGAACAACTGCCGATTTTAGTATCCACGAGGGGTCCTCCTAGAACAAATCCCTCCATGGACACAGAGGAACAAATATAACAGTGGGTGACATTTCTCATAGTGATCTCAAAGTAAAAGAATAAAACCATTTATAATTGATATTATTCAGGAAAATCTGTTGAAAGCTGGATAACCTGTTAAAATATCCGCAGTCTTCTTTAAAGTCAGCATGATTAGTAAGGTTCCCTAAGTTCTTGAAATCTGGGGATGGTGTCAAGATTGCGACTGTTTCCTGGAAAGCCCCTGGGCGCTGAGAATGTCTCTTGACTCTCCTCCACTGGGTCATCTTGCTGTTTGCGATATGAGACAGCTGCAACAGATGTTATCCAAACAGTGGACAAGGAGTCAGCTGAGCTGGAACAGTCTCCATGTCTGCCCATAAAGCACAGAAAGATAAATGAATATTCTCCCTAAAACTACCACTCCAGATACATTCAGTGCTGAGAGTGGTCTCAGAACTGTTTGACACAGTTTAAGACTAATAGTAAAATAATAATAATATTAATGGTTAATAATAATGCATCCTAAAACCTTCAAAAGGAAAGGAGAGTGTTTTGTGGAACATGTGTGTGTGTGTGTGTGTGTGTATAGCAGTGACAGTTTTAAGTTACTAGTTTTAAAAATCAGTACTGTTTAATGAAAACTAATTGATGAAAAATATGCCAGAGAATTTTGAGACCCATTAAAACTAACTTTAATGAGAAAAAATAAAAGCACTAGAGAGAATACACCACAACCTTGATCAAGTAGAAGAAATAATATGTGAACTTGAAGACACCAATTGAAAATATACAATCAGAAAAGAAAATAGAAAAATAAATAAAAGAATGAAGAAAGCCTATGGGATATATGGGACACCATAAAGAGAGTTACCATTTACTTTATAAGGATCAGCAAAAAAAGAAAAAAGAATAGGTAGAAAGTTTATTTAAAAAAAATAATGGCCGAGAACTTCCCAAATGTAGGAAGAGATGTAGACATCCAATCATATGGAGCTCAAATATTCCAAACAAGCCGGGCGTGGCGGCGCACACTTATAATCCCAGTACTTGGGAGGCTGTGACCGGAGGATCCGGGTTCATGGCCAGCCTCAGCGACTTAGTGAGGCCCTCCGCAACTTCGTGAGACCCTGTTTCAAAATAAAGAATAAAAAATAATAAGGCTGGGAGGTATAGCTTGGAGGTATACCTCTAAAGGAAACCATCAAGTTACAAAGAATTATACCTCTAAAGGAAACTATCAAGTTACAAAGAAGCTAGAAAAGAACAAAAGATCCACAAACAGCCATAAAACAACTAATAAAATAGCAATAGTAATTTTTGCCTATCGAGTGATTGCTTGAATATATCAAAAGAGAGTGAATTAATGTATTAACAAAATAACATCCTATTATATGTTGCTTACAAGAGAATCACCTCACCTTTAAGAATGCATATAGACTGAGTATAATGAGATGAAAAAATTGTTGTATAGAAATGATAACCAAAAATAAAGAGAAGGGGTATCTATACTCATATTATACAAAATAGTTTTTAAGTAAAAAACTATTGAAAGAGAGATAAAGGTCATTTTATAATAATTAAGGGGCCAACTTATCAAGAGGATATAACAGTTATAAGTAGGTATGCATTCAACATTGGACTACCTAAATATGTAAAGCAAATATTAATAGATCTGAAGGGAGAGATAGACAACAATAAAATAATAGAAGGGGACTTCAATGTGCCACTTTCAATGATGGATAGATGATCCATAAAGAAAATGATCAAGGAAGCACTGAACCTGAAATACACTTTGATTAAACAGATCTAACAGACATACAGAACATTCCATCCAACAGCAGCAGAATAAGTCTTCTTTTCTTCCTTCCTTCCTTTCTTCATGTCTTCCTTTCTTTCTTGTACTGGGGATGGAACCCAGAGGTTCTCTACCACTAAGCTACATCCCCAGCATTTTTCATTTATTTATTTTATTTTGAGACAAGTTCTCACTAAGTTGCTGAGGCTGGCCTTGGACTTCTGATCCTCCTGCCTTAGCTTCTTGAATCACTGGGATTGTAGGCGGCATACAGAAGTCAGCAAATGTGATACATCGTATTTCCATAACAGAATGGAAAACAAAAATCACATGACAATCTCAATAAATACAAGCACTGTTGAAAACAAAATCATTTTTATAATAAAATCTCTCAAAAATTAAGTATAGTAGGAAGGCATTTCAACACAATAAAATTTACATATACAAACTCATAGTTACCATCATACTAAAGTGCGAAAAGCACTTCCTCTAACGTCAAAAACAAGACAAAGAGGCTTATTTTTTGCCACTTCTATTTAACATTGTACTGTAAATCCTAGCCAGAGCAATTGGGAAAGAAAAGGAAATAAAAGCTATCTAGATTAGAAATGAAGAAGTAAAGTTATCTGCTTGAAAATAAGTTTTTAAAAATTTTTTTATATGCTGGAGATTGAACCCAGGGACATTCTACCTCTAAGCTATACCCTCATCACTATTTTATTTTGCAACAGGGTCTTGCTAATTTGGTAAGGCTGGCCTCAAACCTGAGACCTTACTGTCTCAGCCTGAGAAACACTGAGATTACAGGTCTTGACCACTACACCCAGCTAGGGGTTGGTATTAAAAGTCATTGTTAATTTCTTTTATTTCTGTAGGTTGAATATTTTACAGACAATGTTGTCATTTTTAAAAATTAACCAAAATAGAGATTTTTAGTTTTTCAATACATTAATTTATTGACTTGGTACACTAAGTTCACCTATTATTAATGAAAGAAATAAAATCTCTTCTTGCCTACCTCCTGGTCTACTTCTGGAAGATAAGAAAAACTGTTTACTACTCTGCCAGCTTTCTTGACTTAATCTCTTTGTTTGCCCCCATATCCTCTTCTGAATGGGTAAATGCATAATAGAGAGGGTAGTTTTCCTGCTCTGTATTTATTCATTTAAGAAGTCTTTGGGATACTTAAATTGGGCTAATTTATCAGCCATATTATGGGGTGAGAGTCAAGGAATCAGTTGTTTAGTTTTAAAATAACTCTCAATGCAATAATTCTGATTATCAAAATACATATTTATCTTTCTACACTGTGTTCTTTCCTGTAATAGGTCAAAGAAACACCTTATCTAAGTCGGTGGCTTTTAGACCTAGTATTCATAAAGTATAAGGATTATTAAGACGCAGATTTCTGAGTCACTCCCACAGCCTCTGTGACTAAGTCTACCGGTGCTGGAGCCAGGAAATGTGCATCCTTACCTACCTCCCAGTTGATACTGAGACTGAATTCAAAGGCCATACTTTGACAGTCACCAGCATGAATAAAAGATAGGAAATAATTCCAGGCTTCATTGAATTTACAATCTAGTTAGGGTCACATTAGTACCCTATTTCTTTAACAAACTGTCATAAACTCAGTGGATTAAAACAATACAAATTTCTTACCTTCCAGTTCTGCAGGACAGAAGCATTAAATAAGTTGGTAGGGCTGTACTCCTCCTAAGGGCTCCTGTTTCCTTCCCTTTTTCAGTTTACAGAAGACATGATGGCTGCCTGCATTCCTGGGGTCACAACCCCATCTACAAGACACAGTGCCTTCATGTCTCTTCATGTCTCTCCTCTGTTTCTGTCATTATGTCTCCTTCTCTCACACTGGCCCTCCAGCCTCTCTCTTTCACTTTCCTTGTGGTTACATTGGGCCTGCCCACATGATCCTGAATAATCTTCCAAAATTCTTAACTTTTTCTGTGTAAATTAATATATTCAAAGATTCTGGGCAGTAGGACATGGCATGACCCAGTTCTGGCCCATGGAAAGTCATGCTTATGGGCATTGTTGGTAAATTGAAAGCAAAAGTAAAACATGTTCTTTTTTCCATCTATACCTTGACTAAATCAGTAGACATCTTTGAACACTCACCCCATTGTAAATGGAGTGATTTACTTAGCTTTTGTGAAAGGGCATAATAATATTTAATGTTGTGATTCTATAACTATAAAAACTCTTTGATTTTTATGACAGTAATAGGTAAAAATAGTTGCTGATTTCAAAAATATAGATCATCTAAATTGAAAGATTACTTTTCTTTAATTTCAATACATATGCAAGTTTTCTTTAATGAATAATTTCTGTGTTTATAATTATCTAATGAGGTGCTGCTTTTTTGCGATAGAAACCCATGGGAACTAATATAAGGCATCTAACATAAAATCAAGTACACAGAGATTCCCAAGAATAAACTGAAATTAAAATGAAGGGTGATCAATTGTGTTTCTTATTCAGATCCTTCAGAGTCCTATGTCAGAAAAGAGAGAGGTGGCTTATCCAGTCTTTAAGCAGAGATAAGCAGCATGTACAAAGGGCTTCTCAGGGCATCCAGACAACTGGATGGTGAGGAAAATTGGCAGGAGGTTGAAAATGGAAACTTTGAGACTTTTATCCATTTTTCCCTAGATGGTGGATTTTTTAATCAAAATTCAAATGAAGAGAGAATGCCTTTAAAGAATCTAATTCAACATTGGTAATTCCATTCACAAGCAGAGACATGGTGACATATTTCATTTAGTGAAATTTGCTCTATTAAATTTCTAAGGGAACATACTTACCAAATAGCATCAAAGCCCATTAGTTTAAATATGTCAAATTGTTGAATATGTGGTTTTAGTGTATCTACTCAAATATATATCAATGTGAGTTTGCTATAGCAACAAAATGGTGTTCATAGTATATTTTAACATTTATTAAGCACCACTAGAGGGCAGGGTTATTTCTCAATTTTACTAAAATTGGTTCTCTTAATTATTAAGAGACTAACCAAATACTTAAATTTTTATTAAGTTTTCTTAAAGGCAATATCCATGTGGTGGTATTTCAGATTAACTTCATTCTACTCTATTTCTTAAGATGTCATTTCTCAAATTCCACCCTACCTCAAAAATTATCTTCCACCTGTAAAAGAAGATATTCATAATTCATGGATAATGCTATTTTGAGTGGAAACCATTACTGATTTTTTAAAGTATATGGAAAATATTTTTTCAATCAAGCAGAGCAAAGGATAAAATAATGGAAAAATCTATTATATTGTGAAGACATTATTTTAGATTTAACAACTCTTACACATTTCTTTTTACTAGCCATTCTGTTAAAACCTGAGGACACATGGCAAAACATATTATTGTAGATATCATTTTATTTTTTTGGAAACCTGTCTTTGCTCTCCTTTCCAGGACTGAATTAGAAAGCCTTCTATGTGCATGTCCACTTACTTCCATCTCAGAATGCAAACCATTGCGTTAGAAATGCCCTCGTATTCTCTCTGCTAACTAGACTATGAGCTTCCTGGGCACTGATCCAAGACTGTGTCAACACTATCCCGGCATCCAGCAATAATGCCACAGAGTAGATATATATCCAGCAGAAATCTGTGACCACATAATAATAATGGTAGAAAAAAATCAATGAAAAATTAGTTATGTACTATGGTGATATCTATGTTATGTATTATATTATTTTATTCACTTTCACATCAATATAGTATTGATTTAAAAATGATGTATGTAGACAAATGAACCACCAACAACTTGGTTCTCAAGTTCAATTCAGCAAGTTTTTCTCAGGGATCTGATATATCTCTTGTATTATGATCAGTACTGAACATAAAAAAAAAGAATAAAAAAGTCTGAGCCCTTAAAAGACCAGTGTAAATAAAAGCAAAAAACATCACTTTAATCATTATAATTTAACACCTTAAACAGCTAAAAAAAAAACACCTGTTATGTTTTGGTGAGGATGCAGAGAAAAGGGAACCCTTACATGTGCTAGAAGGATGTAAATTAGTATAGCTATTGTGTTCTTTTGTTTCTTTGCTTTGTTCATTTTTGTTATGCTGGGCATTGACCTGGGGCATCCTTCCTCTGAGATACCCACTCAGCTCTTTTTATTTTTTATTTTGAAACAGGGTATCACTAAGTTGCTGAGGCTGGACTTGAACCTGCAATCCTCCTGTCTCAATCTCCTAAGTACTGAGATTACAGATATGTGCCATTGCACCTGGCAGTATAGCCATTGTGGAATACAATATGAAGGTATCCTCAAAGAAATTAAAAATAAAATTACCATATGATTCAGCAATCCCACCACTGGGTATATGTCTGAAGGAAACTGTCAGTTTATATTTTTAATTTGATTAGACAGATTTGGTGAAAAATAAGAGTGGTTTAAAAATGGAGAACTTACTAAAGGATCCTGATCCTGTGAGATATACTGAAAATAACAAAATAAGGAGTGGGAAGGGCAAATATTATAATTAGAAAGAAAGAGAGAGAGACTATGATATCCATGTTAATCAGCTATCTGATTAAAAGAAGAAGGAAATAGCATTTTCATTGTTGCCAGGGTATTCCATGGAGTAAGAAAGACTTTCAGAGGGTGACTCTAAGTCTCACTCTTCTCACTCACATAAGAACTAATTAATTACGACCTCCCATTTTACCACATTCTTTACCAACAGTAGGAGTTAAAACTGTCTCTTGATTTGCCCTTTTAAAGTTTAGATGATATCTCTAAATAAAATAATTATTTAACATGCATTTATAAATGTATAATTATTATAGGTAGGTGTAGGATAAAACTTAATGGAACGTTTGTGGTTGTTTTCTTTCTCTGCATTCCCTGTTATATAAAGAGAATGTCTACTGTGTAGATTAAGCAACTCTTCCTATTGTTTGTGAACACTGAGAATGCTTGCTCGCGTCCTTGAGCACATTTACTAACACCGGAGGGTAAATATTTAGAGCAATACATAGGGATTTAGTCTGTGATTCCCATTATTGTAAAGAAATACAAATATTTACAGTGTATTTATCCCATCATATTTGTCCCGGGACTTGGTATAATGAGACACAACAACTATTTTTTAAAAGTTATCTGCAGACTTTATTTAAATTTATGACAATACAATATAGAAGACATTGTGGCTTCCTTAGAATATAGTAAAACATAATCAGTCTAAATATAGCCTACATTCTTGAAAGACAGACAAATGTAAAATTAGGGCTATAAGTAATTTATTTATAAGGCTTAAAGAAATATGAATACTTTAAAAGCCAAAGTGGAAAAATAGAGAAGTACGTAATTATAATTCTCCACCTTATTCCATAAGCATAGAAAGGCTGCTTCATAAATGTAACTGATTTTTTAACACAGTATGCTATACACTCTGCTGGTGTATAAATGCAAGTAAATTAGCTTTACATTATTTGTTCTGAAGAAGCATCACATTAGCAGAAGCTGAGTTAAGTTCCTGTAGCACAGTCTCTCTTTTAGGCTAAGAAAATCATGCCAATTTTGCTTTTTCTCTTCGTTTTATTCCTAGTCCTGATTAGAAAGGATTGTAATGTTCTATCTTTTGAATATAGTAAAACAACAGCCCCTTAGAGACTAGCTCAGATGTTGACATTATTTGAACCTGGTGGCCCTTGAAAATATCTCTGGTCCTCCAACTTGATTGAGTTTGTATCAGTTTCCTTAGGTAAATAAAATATTCCTAGCCTGGGTGTGGTGGTGCACACTTATAATCCCAGTACTTGGGAGGCTGAGACCGGAGGATCCACGTTAGCGGCCAGCCTCAGCTACTTAGTGAGGCCCTCCACAATTTAGTGAGACCCTGTTTCAAAATAAAGAATAAAAAATAGGGCTGAGGGTGTAGCTCAGAGGTAGAAAGTCCCTAGGTTCAATCCCCAGTGCCACACACACACACAAATACTCCTATAATAGGAGAGCTATTTAACGAAGCGTGCTATGTAGGAATGTTCTCATTTAGCTTAGTCTAGTTCACAGAGCAAGCTGGGAGTCTCATTCCTACCAAATGCTTCCCCTGTTCCCTGCAAGGAATTCTCTTCCATGTATCCATTCACAGTGTGCACATCACCAATGTTAAAAGGGTTAAAATGTTAGTCTGGCAAACTGACTATTTAAAGTAAAGACACTTGAAAAACAGTGCATGCAAAAAGAACACTTTGCCCTTCATGTTATTTCTTTCTTTTCTATTCTTGGTGGTACTGAGGTTGAAACCCAGGGGCATTATATCCTCTGAGCTATACCCCCAGTCCTTTTTATTTTTTAATTTGGAACAGGGTTTCATAAGTTTCTGAGGCTGTCCTCAAACCTGTGATCCTCCTGCTTCAGCTTCCCAAATACTGGGATTACAGGTGGGCTCCACCACATCTGGCTCTTCATTCTGTTTCTTAAAAACAGAGACCAAACTTCCCATGTGAAAATTGCCCTTCCTATACTAGAGAGATGCAAATCCTTATCCCCCAAGATGAGAAGTCAGAATTGAGAGAATTCTGTACAGACCTTGCTAAAAATAATTCTTCCCTTTTAAGCCTCTCAGTCAACGTTCTCACTGCCATAATCTAAAACAACCAACCACACAATTAAGAGGAAGACTTATTTGCTCACAATTTCCTGGAGATTCTGGGTTCAGCCCATGTGAGGCCGTGGTCTGAATCTCAGGGCATGGCAGAGGGAAGTAGGAAGAGAGAGCGCACAAAGCTCAGCTCTCACATCATGGAGGCCAGAAGCAAGAGAGAAGGAGCAAACAAGGGAATTCCAAGACACAACCCCAGGGACCCACCTTCTCCAGCCACACCCCACCAGCCTAGGTTACTACCCATTATAATGGATTTATCTACTAATGAGATTACAACCCTCATGACTCAATTACATTAACTCTGAACCCCAATTTATGAGCTCTTCAGGGGACATTCTATATCTAATTATAACAGCCTCCCCACATAGTCTGGGTGCTTCCTCACAACTATTTGTCCAGTTCAATATATCAGTAAAAGTAACTGACTCCAACTATTTCGTTGGGTCTTCATTTCTCAGGAGGATTCACTTGCCATATGAAACTTATATTACTTTTTTCCTCCTGCTAATGTATGTTATTTCAATTTAATTCTCAGACTCAGCTAGGACCCTAAAAAGATGACAATTTTTTCCACCCCGATATCCTCATTATACTGCATTATAATTATTTGTATAGCTACCTTCCCCATTCAACAGTAATTTCCTTGACATAGGAAATGTGCCTTACATCTATGTGTCCCCAGTACTTCACAGTATTTTGACATAAAATTCTACTCAATAAATCTTATTTATATTCATAACCCTGTCTTGGATGGTGTTAGAAAACATGGCTTAGTTAAGAACCTGCATTTTTATGAAAATTAACATTCCATTCAATAATCCTAATTCCCTCTTTTTTGACACTAGGGATTGCCTAAATAAAATTCTAAACATTTTGTACTATTGTAATTCAGGTTTTACATAGTAAATTATCACATAAGACGGATTTGCATGATTGACTCTCATGAGATTTCAATTTTCAAAATGTGTTTAACCAAACACTCCTCTTTGGTTTGCCAGTGAAATTACCTGTGGCATGAAAAGTGTGTGTGCATTTCACCTGGACAGAGTTGAAATGCTTAAAAATTAATAAAGAAAAACATAGTTCCCTTAGAAAAAGAGAGTTTGGAAATTATATTGGACATAATCACTTACTAAAAAGTATTTACATAAATAAATAGTTATTTACTAAATAAAATCACTTACTAAATCAGTCAATTAATAAATAAATCACTTACTAAAATTACTAGAAAAAATGGAAAAGCATCATACATATACATCTATTTTTTGCACTTTGAGAAATGTGTTAAGTTCTACCTTTAGGACACTAAAACTGTCTAAGTCAGGAAAGAGATTGTGCATGTAGGTCAGCATAAAACACAAACACACAAAGTTACTGGACATTTCTTTTAAAAACATTTGCCTATAAAGAAGACTCAGACTCCTTAAATGGTTATTCCAAGGCTAGGGCAGTAAAGTACAAGATGTGCCTGAACATGTTTCCATGCCAGAAAATAAAGATACTTCCATACTTCAGGAATGAAGAATACACTATTGTAGAATGATAGAAAGCTATGGAAAGGTTGCAGCCAGGTGGGCCTGTCCTTCCTTTTGGGAAGGGCTTTCCCTGTCTTTTTTTCCTCTCTGCCCTATTTTATTTTTCCTATTTAACTACCTGACATTCTTCCCTCAAGAGCTAGAGGCCCTGAAGTCATTTAGGAGACATGGCGAAGGTCAGTCTTCTGTCGTTTTTTCGAGCTGGATAGGGATGTAGACATGTCAGGGCCTCCTGCTCTTGCTATCTGTCAGGGCAGGGCATGTTGGGACAGGAGAAGCTCTTTCCTGGAAGGCAAGTTGGCCCAGGAGTCTCTGGTAGTGGTAAGCATCCATTGTAGAGAGGGGTTGGCAGTCTAGCCTGAGTTTTGTTTGAAGTTTGATAGCCTGGAGTAGGAAAGAAACAAACTTTGTTAGCAGGTTTAGGAGACAAGGGCCAAAGAGTAAGAGCAGGAGTATTGTGGCTAAAGGCCCCTTGAAGGGCACGAGATGAGACGGCCAGGACCCTCTTTTTGATTTTCATTTTTGGATAGCTTGCTCCCTTGGTTGGATGCCCTTTTTGTTAAGTGTCAAATACTTTTTGCACAAGACCTGATTTATGGACATAAAAGCAGAATTTGGGGAAGTATAATGCCTATTTTCTTTTGACTACTGTAATCAAGTCTAATGTTTATAGTCAACAGGCATGAGCCTAGGAGAAGTTAGCAGCTTATAATGGCCTTTGAGCTATTTGTGTTGTAGGAAGATAGAGATGATAGAGGGGTGTTTAGTTAAAGGGGATCTACTTATCTGCTTTTCTTTTGAAAAGGAACCAAAGGTCTATAGATGTATAGGTATAATTGTTTGTGGGTAATTCTGGGGAATGAACAGCTTGATGGATGTAGGAGTGGACAAAAGCACAGAAAAGGGTCCTTTCAAAAGTGGGGCCAAGGCCTGGCATGGTGGTGCATGCTTGTAATTCCTATACTTTGGAGGCTGAGACAGGAGGATTACAGGATCGCAGCCAGTCTCATCGACTTAGTGAGACCCTGTTTCAAAATAAAGAATAAAAAAAGCCAGGCGTTGTAGTGCACAGTTGTAATCTCAGACTTGGGAGGCTGAGACCAGGGGATCACAGGTTTGCTGCCGGGCTCAGCTACTTAGTGAGGCCCTTCTCAACTTAGTGAGACCCTGTTTCAAAATAAAGAATAAAAAATAGGTCTGGGGGTGTAGCTCAGAGGTAGAATGCCACTGGGTTCAATTCCCAGTACCACAAAAACCAAAAAAAGTAAATAAAATAATAAAGAAAAAAAAATAGGGCTGGGCTGTAACTCGGAGTTAGAATGCCCCTGAATTCAATCCCCAGTTCCACACACACACACAAAAAGTGGGCCAGTTGGTTACCTGTCTGGTTGTCACTATAGGTTTTAATTAGTACCATAGACCCTGGTTGGTACCTCTCAGAGAGCTTTTTGGTATTGATCAAGGGCCATTACATACTGGGTAAGTGTAACCTGTTCCTCATCTAGGAGAAGGTCTGACCGGAGGAAAGGTTGACCACATAAAGTCTCCTAATGGCTAAGTTTTAACATTGCTGTTGGTGAAACTCTTACCCGCAAAAGTGCCAGAGGAAGTACATTTTTACATGGTAAGGCTGTTTCCTGACAGAGCTTTTTGAGATATAGTTTTAGAGTCTGGTTGGCTCTTTGCACTTTGCATGAGGATTGGGGCCTCCAGGAGGAGTGTAGATAAGATTTTATCCCCAAGGCTTTAGCTCTTTTTTGAGTTACCTCAGAAACAAAAGACGGCCCATTGTCACTTTGAAGGGACATGGGAAGTCCAAATATGGGGATGATTTTTTGGAGAAGAACCTCAGGCACTTCAGCAGCCTTTTCTGTCCTTGTAGGGAATGCTTCCACCCAGCTTGTGAAAATATCCACAAATACCAGAAAATATTTGAATCCCTGACAGGGGGGTAGTTGAATGAAGTCTATCTGCCAATCTTTCCCTGGGTATGTTCAGTGTCTTTGTGCCGGCGCTATCAAGAGAGGTGTCTTCCCTCCTTGTGGATTATTAATGGCCCAGGTTTCACAAGCCTGAACAACTCTCTCTAAAGTCTTATATAGTCCCTTTCAAGTAAATAGCCTTTTACTAAGGAGAAAGAGAGAGAGACAATCCTTCCAAAGTGACAGGAGTCATGCAGGCCTTTTAGAACTTTCCATTGTATTGCTTGAGGGAGATGGATGATGGCACCCTATCAGAGCCATCCATCTGCCTCTTGGTCATTTCCCCAGTCCTTGGCCCAAGATATCTCCTCAGGGGTGTAGGTGGAGAGATATGTGCCAGGGGGTATGGAGGGCATTAAGGCCAGTTCCATGCTGACCAATCTGGTTGCCTGTTTGGCTGTCTTATCAGCAGCCTGATTGCCCTTTATGAACTCACTGGTGTCTTTCTGATGCCCTTTGCAGTGAACTACTGCAATTTCTCAGGTAAGCTTCTAGTATCTGAGGGCCATACTTGATCGGGCTATTTTGAGAGGTTAAATAGTCTCTTTCTCTCCAGACAGCAGCGGGGCATGAAGTACCGAGAAGGCATACTTGGAGTCTGTGAAAATGGTTGCACACTTTTTCTTACTCAATCTAAGGGCCTGGATTAAAGCTATTATCTCTGCCAGTTGTGCAGAGGTTCCCAGTGGAAGAGATTTGGCTTCAATAATTTCTTTGTGTGTGTGTGTGTGTGTGTGTGTGTGTGTGTGTGTGTGTGTGGTACTGGGGAATTCTGCCTCTGAGCTACACCCCCAGTCCTATTTTTTATTCTTTATTGTGAAACAGGGTCTCACTAAGTTGCAGAGGGCCTCACTAGGTAGCTGAGGCTGGCCGTGAACCTGTGATCCTCTGGTCTCAGCCTTTCAAGTACTGGGATTACAAGCATGTGCCACCACACCCGGCTTGGTTTCAATAATTTCTGAGGTAGATACCACTGCATAGCCAGCTTTTCTGACTCCCTCATTCACAAACGAACTGCTATCAGTAAACCAAACAAAGTCAGGGTTGTCTAAGGGCTGATCCCTGAGGTCCTCCCTGCTGGCATGAAAGAGGCTTAGGACTTCCTCACAGGAGTGCTGAAGGAGTGTGGAGTCCTCCTCTGGAAGGGGGAACAGACTGGCTGGATTTAAGAAGGTGCATCTGTACAAGGTCACATCTGGGTTTTCTAGCAATAGGGTTTGGTATCTTAACAATCTATCGTCAGTCAGCAAATAAGTTCCTTTAAGTTCCATGAGAGATGCCATCTGATGGGGGGTATACACCTAAAGGAGTCTTCCTAGTGTTATCTTAAAGGCCTCTTCCACCAGGAGTGCTGTTGCTGCTATGGCTCGTAGGCAACTAGGCCATCCCTGAGCTACAGAATCTAGCCTTTGTATAAGTACCCTATAGGGCATTTGGTTGGTCCTAGGCATTGGATCAACACTCCCAGGGAAGTTCCTTTTTTCTCTGCCATGTATAGTTGGAAGGGCTTATCCATTTGAGGCAGGTGAAGGGCTGGGGCTTGGAGGAGTGATTGTTTGAGTTTAATAAAGGCTTGTTCCTGTTCTCTTTCCCACATTAAGGGTCCCATTTTGTCTCCTCCCTTAAAGGGTTCATATAAAGGTTTAGCTATCCCCCCATATCCTAATATCTATAGTCGACAGTAGCCCGTGAGCCCTAAAAAGGCTGAGCTGTCGGCATGTGGTTGGTGGGGGCAGCTGTTGGATGGCCTGTATTCTATCAGTGATTAGGCCCTTTCTACAGGTGTTATTATCATTCCCAGATAAGTGACCTTCTGTTGTATGAGTTGGGCCTTGGATTTGGAGGCTATATAGCCCTAGTCAGCCAAAAAGTTTAAGGTTTGTATGGCATGCTTTTCTGCCAGTTCTCGGGTTGGGGAGCAGATAAACAGGCCATCTACATATTGTAGGAGTAAACCTTTATCCAGAGAAAGTTCATCTAAGTCTCTGGCTAAGCCTTGTCCAAACAAATGGGGCTGTCCCGAAATCCCTGGGGTAAGACTGTCCAGGTCAATTTTTGGGTCTTTTCTCCATTTTATTCCCACTCAAAAGCAAACAAATACTTTGATGTTTAGGCCAAGGGAATGCAGAAGAAAACATCTTTGAGATCTAGAACTGAAAACCACCAAGTATTAGGCAGAATTTTTCCCAGAAGCACATAGGGATTTGGCACTGCTGGGTGTATGGGAACCACTGCCTCATTAATTGCCCTCAGATCCTGAACAGCCTGTGTTGTCCATTTGCTTTTTTAACTGCCAAAATTGGGGTGTTGCATGGGAAGTTACAGGCCACTAGGAGCCCATGTTTTAGGAACTTTGAGATCACTGGCTGAAGGCCAGCTAGGGCCTCTGCCTTTAAAAGGTACTGTTTGCAGTGGGGGAAGTTTGTGGGATCCTTCAGCTTGACTTCCACAGGATAAGCCGCTATTGCATACCCAGGGATCCCCACATCCCAAACTCGGGAATCTATGGGAAATTCTTTTTGATCTTTTGAAGTTAGGTACTAGGATATGTGAGGGGGTTTCTCGAGGAACATAGAGGGTCAGATGTTCCCCCATCTTTGCAAGCAAATCCCTTCCTAGCAAAGGGATTGGACACTCAGGAAGAAATAGTCAAATAAATATCCTTCCCAAAGGCAGAAAAGGGGAGGTGGAAAGCACTTGGTCATGGGGATTCCATCAAATCCCATCACCTGACAGGAATTGGGAGAAAGTCTCCCAGAATTAGAGGTCAGGATAAAATAGGAGGCTCCTGTATCAAACAGTCCTATCTACCATATCCAGCATGACCTTCGGCTCTGTCCCCTGTACGGTGATTACTTAGCCAGGAGCCAGCTGGAGCTAAGGGCCCCTCGATCAGTGGCCACCATTTGGAGGGCATCTGCCCTGGGTGCCCTTCGCTCTGCAGGGCAATCTATCCTCCAGTCGCCCTTTTTGCCACATTGTGGACAAGGACTTAGAGAAGGATTTTCCCAGCTGGGACAGTTTCGCTTCCAGTGCCCTGGCTTTAGGTAGATATGGCATCTGTCCTCGGGGGATCTGTGGGGGACATTGCTGGAATGTAGTAGTCAACCTTACAATGCTGCCAGTAACTGGGCTTGCCTTTCCTCTTTCTTTTCTCCTTTTTAAAGGCCTTTTGTTCTTCCTCCTGATCTCTATTGTAATAAACAGAGGTGGCTACATGAAGGAGGTCATCAGTGGAAGCACAGGCTCCAGCTAATTGCAAAATTAGCTTTTGTAATTTCTTCCAAATGTCTGGAGTTGACTGAGTGATGAACTTATCCTTGAGAATGAGCTTTCCTTCCAAAGACCCTGGATCCATGGAAGTGTGTTTGATAAGAATCTCTCAGAGTCGCTCAAAGAAAGCTGTAGGGTTCTCATCACATTCCTGATCCATGGTGGCTAACTTAGTATAATTAATGGGCTTGATCTTTCTGCTCCTTAATCCTTCTGAAAGGCAGGCAAGAAAGTGGTCTCTTGACCACATTCCGTGGCTTTCATTATAATCCCACTTAGTATCTGTCATGGGGACAGCTGTTGCTCCTATAGGATATTTGGAGCTTATTAAGTGCATATGGTCCCAAAATTGCTTTGCAGCCTCAGTAACCTTTTGCCTTTCTTACTCTGATTGGGTCTGTCATAGAATTATGTTTATGTCCTTCCAGGTTAAATCAAAAGCCTGGACTAGGTGATAGAAGTCTGGGTCATCAGAGAATATATCAATCTGGGTCATCAGGGGATTTTCTGAGATCTTGCTTAATTTGCTTTAGATCTTTTAGAGAGAAAGAGACTTGTACTTGCATGGGTTCAAATTCTCCACCCACCTTCTGTAAGAGACATACTTTAGACCCTGGATATGGGGGACTAGGGTCTGGGAGTGGCACTGAAGGGTATAGTGCTCTAGAGGCCTCTGAGGAATTGGCCAGTTCCTCTCAGGGAGCCTCTAAAGCAGGGAGATCTCTCCTCATTTGGGACGGTTTGTCCCCATAAGGCCATAAGGGCAGGGTTAACTTTGCATCCTTGCCCAAGGTTTGGCCATTTTCTTAAAGCAAAGAAGGGTTGGATATAAGCGACCTCCCCCCATTTTCCTCCCCTGCAGCAGAAGAGATCTAGCTGTAATAATGTATTGAAGATTAGGCTCCTGTTTAGGGGCCATGCTTCTTGGTTATCTAATGGGTATTGGGGCCAAGCAATATTACAAAAGAAAATAATCCTTTTTCTATTTAAAGTTTCAAGATCAAATTTTTCCCAATTCTTTAAAATGCATCCCAGTGGAGAATCTGAAGGTATCGATATCAATTTCCCATCTGAAAGAGAAGACAGAAACTTAAGAGGGGGGCATCCCCCATCTTCCCAAATTAAGAACCCCTCTGTGGCTAGGGCACTCAGGGCATCCCCTTTGGATCCCAGAAACTGGGGATCCAGTCTACCAGCCGGCCTTGCCAGATCGCGAAAACCTATTTGCTATGTCTTCTCAAGTTTTTCCCTTGTCCTGGGAAGAGGCATAAATTTCTTAGACCTTTATATATGCCCAAGAAGCATTTATTTTAATTTAATTAATCTAATTTAGTTTATTTATAGATTACCTCTGAAAATAAAGATATTGGATGAGCAATAATAACATTTAAGCAATTTTTTATCAAAGAAATGCCCCAAAAGCAATGAATATTGTAGTTTAAAATATCTTACAGAGGCAAATGGAACCTTGATTTAGTTAGCCACCTAGAAAGAGAAAATGTATATGTTAATGATTTTAAGTACATCTTCAATTTTATCTTATGAACAAATTTAAAGCCACTTATTTGCTATGGATCTAAATTACATGCGCTAAAAGCATTTGAATTTATGATTCCTTAATTTATGAGCACTCATATATGTATAAGCCAGTTTGGTATCCTGTAGACAATATACAGAACATAATAAGCAATAAGTAAAAATAAACAAAAACCCAAAATTTTATAGCTTTTATCTACCAGGTTTTGGGTCCCCACAGGTAGGAGATAGATGCTCTCTATAGAGAGTGCCTGCCAGATTTAGAGCTTCCAGAAACCAAAGCATATCTTGATACAGATTTTACTGTATGACACAGACATGGGACAAACCCATGAAGCTGGAGTGCTTGGGACGGAGTGGGTCAGTCATGGGTGACAATCAACTGATTTTAAGTGGCCACTTTGTCTTCCATGGCAGGCAAATCCACACCAAACACACCCATTTTATCCCCTCTGAGATTTACAAAAAGGGAATGATCTGTCTTTGAATCCAGGATGAAACTGAAAAGTAACCTCAGTAAGGACATCAGGAGAGAAAAAACCCAAATGAGGGCCAAAAAGCCTCTGGTTGGATAAAACAAAAATAAATTTGACTTAACCAACCATGCAATACCAGGTGAATTTATCAGAAGAAATTACCATATGTTCAAAAGGCAAAAGGAAAAGTTGGGGGTGGGGGCAAAGGCAAGATGGTGGATCCAAGCCCACCACACGTGTGTGAGAGCACAGAGTGCCAAAGATGGCGCCTGGAGGGCTACGAGGGGTGGAAGGACCCCTACAAGTGATGGCCCTTACCAGGGATCCCACAGAGAGGCTGGACTGGAAATCCCACCTGGGGTAAATCACACACACATTGTGGCTGCGCACACCTAGGCAGGTCTGCCTGGTTTTGTCTTTCTAGGAGCCAGAGCCACCGTTTTTGGACTGGTTACCATACCTTAGTTTTCTCTTAGATCTAGGTTTAACCTAGATAAAATTACCCTTTTCATGACAAGAACAACATACTTTATGATATTTGATAGTTTTTCCATCAAAGCATTGCATAACCTTGTATATAAAATTGTATATTGACAAGAAACCCAATATTTTGGCAACCTGTGTTGCCTTTAGTAAAGATTCCCAAGAAAAGCCATCCTGTCTGCATTATCTTAGATTTTAAGAAGCCAAGAGCATTTTAAAGCAATTATTGTATCTTAGATTACCCAATTTAATTTTAACAGCTATAGGTTACCCCTGAAATCAAGACATTAGACAAAAACGTTAGTATTTTAAACCACCTTTTCCTGTTAAAGTCACTCCAAAAACCAAGGACCTTATTGGCTGGTTATGTAGGGAGAAGAACATTTTATTAGGCATTTAAGGACCATGTGGCCCGAAGTCATTTAAAAATGGTGCCAGCTGTCCATGTGGAGATCGGGTTAAAATGGTATCAAGGGGGTGGGGCAAGAAAACGTCCCTTCCATCAGGACCTTTGGCCTGGATGCTGAAAGCGGCTCCGGGCCATGCTCAGTGGGGTCAGCCCAGATCCCTGATAAGTCCAGCTGGGAGGCGCTGGTTTGGAACCCGGCAGCGCAGAGTTGGATTTGCCTGCATCTGCTCCCTGGCCCTGGCACACTGGGACTGGGGAAGAGAGCTGCGTAGGTGAGCTGCTAAGAAGTGTGAATAGGGACCTGGAGATGGGGAGCCAGGCAGATAACCCCTGCTCGTGAAATAAAACGCACCGGGACTTAGAACCGGGTGCTGGTGGTTTGGCCCGCTGGACCGAGCCGCAGGGAAAATTAGCTGCAGGAATCCAAAGTGGTGACCGAGCCAGGCTCATGGTGCGATAGGGGCAGAGCCAGACTCACGGTGTGGCGTGGCGGCTCTTCCCCCTGGAGTGGGACAGCAGGGAGGAAGCAGGGCATGGCGTCTTACATTGAATTATAGATCCAGTCGCGGCGCCACTTTTGCTATAGGGCTGTGAGTAACACCTCAATTCTTGTCTGCCGAAGGAAAGATTTCATCCAAATGGACGCCAATTAGGTAGCCATGAAAAACTTTACTGGGTTAATTCCACAGGACAGTCCAGGAGTGGAGTAAAGGGGAGAGAGCCAGAGAGAAAGCGTGGAAGAGAGAGAGTATACCCTGTCGCATGGTGGGCTTTTTAACCCCCCCAGAAAATCCACCTCTTTTTATGCATATTCATTTTGGGTTTCCCGCCGCAGCTCAGTGCGGCTGCGCAGGATTGTATTGTGTGGGAAACTTAAGCTGCTTGTGAGAGGTCGGGAGTCTCTGACCACAGTGGGGTGGGGCCTTCCTTCCTTTTGGGAAGAGCTTTTCCAGTCTTTTTTCCTCTCTGCCCTAGTTTATTTTTCCTAACTACCTGACAAATATGACCAAGGGAACAAGTTGAATTTGTGAACCGGATGATAGGAACATTAGAGAAGAACACCACATCACTCTTGTGGTATCACTGACAAAAAGCAAAATCCAAATGTAACCAAAAGGAAATCTTAGACAAACCCAAATCGAAGGGAACTTTATAAAATAACTAGCTTGTCATCTTCCAAAACATTGAATCTACAAAATGAAAGACCGAGGAATTGTTCTTGATTGAAGCAGCTCAATAAATGAATTTGACATATTTTCTAACGGGATCCTTTTATTAAATAGGACACTTAACGCAGGGCGTGGTGGCACACGCTTGTAATCCCAGCACTTTGGGAGGCAGAGACCGGAGGATCCAGGTTCGAGGCCAGCCTCAGCTCTTTCTCTCTCTCTGTCTCTCTCCCTGTCTCTCTCCCTGTCTCTCTCTCTCTACTTAGTGAGGCCCTCCGCAACTTCGTGAGACCCAGTTTCAAAATAAAGTATAAAAAATAGGGCCGGGGGTGTAGCGCGGAGGTAGAACACCCCTGGGTTCAATCCCCGGGCCTCAAAAAAAAAAAAAAGAGTTGTTTAAATAGGACACTTTTGGGGGATAATTCACAAAGCTTGCATGAGGTTTGAGGATCAGATAATAATAATGTACTGTTCTAGTTCTCCATTTCTGCATATGAAATCACTCCTCACCTAGAGGACTAAAACAACAATGATTTTTATCATGCTGATAGATTCTGTGGGTTAGGAACTTGGATGGAGCTCAGGGAGATTATTTGATTTTCCTGCATGGTATTTTGGGCATCTGGTGAAAAGAGTGGCTGGCGAAAGGCAGGGATCATCTGAAAGTTTGTTAATTACATGTCTGGTGGTCTATGTTGGCTGTTGGCTTAGAACCCAGACGCCTCATTGTGACACTTGTGCTTCCTCACAGCATGGTGGCTGGGTGCCAATAGTGAGTACTCCAAGAAAATCAGACAGAAGTTCTATCCCATTGATGACTTAGCCTCAAAAGTCAAAGAAACTGCCTAGATTGAAGGGTAGATGATAAGAGCTTTCTGACATCCCCTTCCCAGGTCAAAACCACACACTTGATGGGAAGAGCATTAAACTCACATTGTAACAAGAACATGAGAGATGGAAGAGGCACTGAATTACAGTCATCTTTAGAAAATAAAAATCTGCCTCATGTGTAATTGTAATGAACTGATTTTGATAATTGTGTTCCAGTTTTATAAGGCAGTGACCTCATATTAGGACATTCATTATTTTAATATTCAGAGGTGATAAGGAATGTTGACAACTTACCCACAAATGATTTGAAAAACAATGTAATGGGAATGTTTTGCTCATACAAATTTTCTGTACATTTTAATTGTTTCAAATTTTTAAAATTAAAGCAGAGCAAATAAATATCTGAAAATAAAAGTAAAGGTTTCCAGGACGATTTGATTTATACTATTTTGTAAAACAGAAATTAAGAAAGTCAGTTAAGACTATACCTGTGTGTGTTCAGCTATAATGGCAAAACTGTGAATATAGGAGTTCACTTATACTGGAACATTTAAGTCAAATGTTTAATGGTTTATTACATTCTCTAATCCCCTTTCCCTTTGCCAAGGTATCTGAAAATGCTTAGAGGAGTTTGTGGTTTGCACGATAAAGGAGAAGCACTGTGATTAATTAGGTAGAGAATACAACAGTGAATATCCTACTCTGAGAAAGAAAGAATTGGGGAAACAATGTGCTAATAATGCTGCTCTCAAGATACTCTGGTTGGGTAAATTAGTGAATTAGGTTAAAGAGTTAAATATATTAGGAACAATTAGAACAGTATTTGATAGAGCAATAGAAATATAATAGAACATTATTATTTTATTTTTGTGGGGTACTGGGGATTGCACCCAGGGGTGCTCTACCACTGAGCCACATCTCCAGCCCTTTTTACTTTTTATTTTGAGACGAGGTCTCACTAAATTGCCGAGGCTGACTATGAACTTCTGTTCCTCCTATGTCCGCCTCTCAAATGGGATTACAGGTGTGTGCCATGTACCCTACTAGAACATTATTTTTATGAAGTACAACCCAGCATTGAAAATGGGAATATAATTACAAATTGTAATTTTATTATTTAATCTTAAAAAGTAGATTTTGGTATCTCAGGTAATCACTTATGTCATAATAATATTGAACAATAAATCATAGTTGTTAAAGGCACAGGTTTGAGGGACAAATCTTGTTATTACCTAGTAGTTTTGATACCTTGAGAAAATAACTTAATTTCTTCAAGTTGTATTATTTTTTTCTTATAACATAAATAGGGCTAATACCTTATAATATTGTTGTAAGGTGATGGATGTAAAGTATTTAGCACAAGTTCTTAAATACGTAGTACATGGCAAATATTATTATTAATGATAATAGTGTTGGTAGAAGTGGTAACAATGCTGTTAATGCAATTAGAAGACTTCTTATGGTGCATCTACAAAGAGAATTTTACTGAGTTTTACAAAAGTATCAAAGTACTTCTGAATGAGAGATATGGGATTTCAGTTCCTACTTCAAGTAGAAAACAACCTATCCTGCCAGTAAAGGTTTAAAATATTCTTTTCACCTATTTTGCACAGATCATAGTGAACTTTAAAAGATAATGTAAACATAGAAAGGATTGAGGAAAATATTTTTCAGGTTAGAAAGAAAGAATTGAAGAATCACACATCAAAGCTATTTTCTTAGTTCTAATGCTTAAGTGTTGCTTTAAATTCCAAAGTGAAGAAGAAATGGTAATTCATATCAGAATCCACTTTTTAATCCTCTAAAGCAGCACTGTCCAGTGGAATTTTAATAAGAACCATATAAGGAATTTTAAAATTGATAGTAGCCATATTACAGAAAATGTAAATTTAAAAATGTGAAGCTAATCTTAATATTTTATTTAACCTAACATGATCAAAATATTATTTCAAAATGTAATAAACATTAGAAAATATTTTTGTCTACATTCTTTCTTTTGGAATGTAATAATAAAATCTAACATGTATTTTACACTTAGAACACTTCTAAATTGGACTCACCACTTTTCTTTTTTTTTTTTTTTTGCAGTACCAGAGATTGAACACAGGGGCGTTCTACCTCCTCGCTACGCCCCCGGCCCTATTTTTTATACTTTATTTTGAAACCGGGTCTCACAAAGTTGCGGAGGGCCTCACTAAGGAGAGAGAGACAGAGAGACAGAGAGACAGAGAGAGAGACAGAGAGAGACAGGGAGAGAGAGAGAGCTGAGGCTGGCTGCGAACCCGGATCCTCCGGTCTCCGCCTCCCAAAGTACTGGGATTACAAGCGTGCGCCACCACACCCGGCTGGACTCACCACTTTTCAAAGTGCTAAGTAGCCATGTGTGACTCGTGATGGCCACAGTGAACAGTGAATGAACTGTGCAATATTTGTGTATTCATAGCATCCAGATCATGGTTCTGTTACTGAGCATGGACTTATTACATGCCCTTTTTATCATATTTTAAGTTGTCGTGTTGAAGAATTCTTTTCAGGTACTATTACATATAAATATCACAAAATGTTTGAAGCTTAGCTGATTAATTCGGCAAGTATTTCAGCTCCCAGGGCGTTTTAGCAGCATTCCTTACACAAATACACTCTTGACAACTTACTTCACTGTGGGTGTGGCAAACATATTTCAAAAAGTTAATTAATATTTTGTGACCTAGTGCATATAGTATGAAACAATGACTTCTCATAAAGACCTACTGAAATTAAAGAAGGTTTGTTGAAGCATCAGATATGTTGAAGTGTTGGGAGTAAACTAGGTGTTCTCTGAGTAAGAAGACATTTCTGAGATAGTGATAGAGGGAGCTTTAATGCTGGCGATGATTTACTGAAAAGTTATTCTGTAAATTTGCTGCTCATCAGCCGGCTGTGCTTCCTAAGGTTTATGTGAATGCTACTAGGATGTAGGGAAACATTCAAGCTATAATTTACTAAAATATTTAACCAAGAAATCATCTTCTCATTAGCAATGGAGGGCAGGAAGATCAACTGTATCTATTAATGTGAGTTCAGAGGTTTGGGTCCAAGCAGAGGCAAAGGTTGGCACATATACACTCTAAACGGAGTTAAGTGCCTCGTATGCGTTTACTGTTCAACCTTTACAATAACTCTTAAAAGACAATAGAACTGTTAACCACCAAGAGTTCCTATCACAAATTGGAGCTATAAGGAAATTAAGGTAGTTGCCCAAGGTCATGGGACTAGTAATGGTATAGCCACGATTCAAATTCAGATTAAATAGACACTGGAGGCATTGACCTTAACATCTAGACTTCTTGCCAAAAGATAGAAGAAAGAAAGAAAGAAGAAAAAAAAAGGAAGGAAGGAAAGAATGAATTGTTTCTTTCATGAATCTACTTGCATATTTAGATATTTGTGATATATACATTTTTGGGTACTGCATTGTATCAAGAAACTTTTTTTGAGGTTTAATTTGACTAAATTTGAATAAAACTAAACTTTCTTTCCAACCTTAAAAACACTTGGAATTACATATCTCTACTAAACTGATAAAATATCCACTTAACTGTATCTAGTCACCTTCATCAGCTCCATCAGCACTAGTAATCTGCCAATGAATTTTCTTTTGAGTGTATATGACCACTCTGGATTCTGTTCTCTTTTTCTCTGTGTAACTGATACTTTATTTTTTTCAATTTTGAAAGCAAATGAAATTTAGTACTTCAATTTTCCCCTGTGACTTCTAACAGATTTCTTCTGTTCTGAACCAGTGGAGAAAAACGACAGGCAGTAGAATTTCTCTGTGTCCTAAACTATCTTCACTTATTCTGTTGGCTGCATGAGAGATTCTCTATCTGGCATCTCACTGGATCCCTAGAAATGTAACAGTAAACAGAGCAATAACCAATGTACTCCACCCATCAATTCATGCAACCACACATAGTCACTCAGCCAGGACTCACGGAGGTAATGAAGTGTTTTGCTTGCAGCCCAGCCATAGATACCTATTTATTTCAGAGCAATGAAACAGACAGTTCTGCCAAAAGATCGGTCTGTCTTCAAGACATTTCTGACTGGTATCAGTATTGGCACTGCTCGCTCTTTTCTTTTCTTTCTTTCTTTCTTTCTTTCTTTCTTTCTTTCTTTCTTTTTCTTTCTTCTTTCTTCTTCATTCTTCTTTCTTTCTTTTTCTTTCTTCTTTCTTCTTCATTCTTTCTTTAACTTATGACCCTTTCAAATTTTGAAAACCAGTGATGTCTCTAAATGCTACATTTGGCCAAATGAGTATTTTCTATCTTCCTCAAAGTAATAGGAATCCACAATGTGACTTAACCTCAGGTGTCCTCCAACTTTCCTACTCATCCCTTTCCTAGGGAAATTTAGCTGGGGCCAAACAGTAACTTTTTATTTTTTTTCTTAATTGGCAAAGGATGTAAAGTCTACTTTTCTTGATGCATTTAGACAAAGTTGATGCAAAAATTTAACACATGAAAGAGATCTTTTTACTTTAGCATAAATATCAGCGTTGGGAAGTTAGTCTGTCATTGATAAAGCAAGCTAGTCTGTTGCCTAACTGAATGTCTACTTTCATGAGAAATGAATCAGATGTCCATTGGTGTCTCAGTCACATTCTCACGCTGTATCCCAGTAAACCTGATCACACACCTTAGAGGAAGGAAGATTTATTTGCTCACAGTTTTTTGGAGGTCTTCGAGTTCAGTTGATGTGAGGTCAGGCTGTGAAGCTGGAGCGGGAAGTAGAGAGAGGGAGAGAACGTGGGCTCTGCTCCTCACATTACAGAGGCTGGAAGCAGAGAGCCAACAAGCAAGGGGAGTCAGACACAAGTACAGTCCCTAAGGCCACACCCCCAGGGACCCACCTTCTCCAGCCACACCCCACTGGCTCATATCACCACCCAGATAAATCCATTGTAATGGATTTATCCACTAAAGAGATTACAACCCTCATGACTGAACCATATCAACCCGGAGCAGTAATACAAGCGCTCTTTAGGGGGCACTCTATGTCTGACCATAACAATTGGGTTGAGTAATCTTAAGTAACAATTCCATTCTCCTTTTATTTATTTATGTATTTATGTCTTTATTTATGTATTTATTTATTTGCAGTACCGGGGATTGAACCCAGGGACATTCTACCTCCAAGCTACACCCCCAGCCCTATTTTTTATTCTTTAGTTTTGGAACAGGGTCTCACTAAGTTGTGGAGGGCCTCACTAAGTAGTTGAGGCTGGCTACGAACCTGGGCTCCTCCTGTATCAGCCTCCCAAGTACTGAGATTATAAGTGTGTGCCACAACACCCAGCTCCATTCTCCTTTTTAGAAGGCTCGATACATCCTTTTAGACCACTTGGCAGTAGGAATAAACACAGTAAAATGTAATTTTTCCAAAGATATATTCTTCTTGATGTCTGTTTCAGTTTTCCTCTTCCATTGTTTCTGTATGTAAAATATGTTCTAGCATGCAGTGGTGACAATTATCTAAAACTATCACCTATAGACACTTGTATCCAAACATCTAGAGAGAGAAAAAATACATAAAAAGAGGTTGTGACCATGAAACACGTTAGTAAAACTAAGCAGTAAAATTGAGTTGGTTGGTTGCTTATAATGCAGTGAAGAACTTGTGGAAAGAAAATGATGAACTTGGGCTATAAATCCCCAAATCAAGGTCAAGGGATTAGAAAACTCTGTTAAAAAAAATCTCTCATTCCTTGTAGGTACATGTTTGAGACTTTTGAAAACTAAACCTAAAGTCTGTTCCTATACATAGCTGACATATAATGCAAATTAAGTTTTCTTTTTTATAGGATCCTTTGTGTTAGATATAAGAAATTGATTGGGAAGGACCTTGTTTACGAAAATTGAAAAGAGAACATATAGCTAAGGATTTTAAATGTTTAAATTCTGCTGCGCTATATTTGACAGTAAGAGCAGCCCTTCCCATCTTAGAAAGTTAGGTTTCCTTTTCCTGAAGAATATGAATGCATATTTGTAAAGGACTCTTGATCATCCTCAGAGGATCACCGCCTCTAGATCTATAAGTCCTAGTTGGCCCCAGAGGATGAATTACAAACTATGAACAATTGGTACTATAATATACACCAAAATAATTGCATTATTCCTCAATTTATACAAACAGAAACCTGGTGAACAAGTATGTGAAAAAGAACCTAAAGGGTGGTGGGTTTAGCTGGAAAGAATATAATGTTTCATAGAACTGAATTTATTGATGTGCAATTTTTAGGTGAATGTATTAGGTCAAATAGTAAGAAGCAGCTCGCTCTAAAGTTTGCTGTTGACTCATATATGGAGCCAATATAGGCCACACTAGAGAAAATTGAAATGCGAGAACATTCTGAGTGTACCATAGAGAAAGTTGTTCAAAAGTTTAGGGAGATTTGAGCACTACGGTGTTTTTATCATGTAAGAATTACCTGCAAATTATTTGTCTTCTCTGTCGATATATTTGGCTTGGCATTGATTAGTGGATAATTTTGCCACAACACCGACAGCCTGTTAAAAATATTCCTAGTTTGTATTAGTTGAAAACTTTAGGTTTGGTAAGCAGAAATCTGACTTGAATCACAATTATAGAGACTTTTGGTTCCTTAGCCAACTGTCTGGTTATGTCATTTTACAGGTCCAGAGCCCTATGAATGAAAGGAAGGCTTGGTTCCTTTAAGGAAGGATCAGGCTACACAGGCAAATGTTCAGATTTTTTTTCTAGTCTCCCCTATGTGACCTGAAGCCACTTCCCAGAGTCCTTGCATTGGAGTAAGGGAATTGTCAGAATTTAGTTGTTTTTTGTTTTGTTTTATTTTTACCAAAAACAGGTTCTGAATTAACATTCATTTCTGAAAAATCAAAAATTTTGTGATGGTCTATCAGTCATAGTAGGGGCTTATGAAAGTCAATGACCAAGGGAGTTGGGGGTCAAATTCATACAAATGGGTCTATAGCACTGCTACATTGTCTCTCAGCCTGTACTGCGGCCTCTTCAGAATTTCCTTATCATCAATTGATTGAATAAGAAAAAAAATCAATCCTGTTCATAGATAACATGTACTAAATAAAAATAGACATCTGCATCCCTGCAGCACAACTATTGTGTTGCCCTAAAAGATACTGATGGTGGCAAATACCTCCCATAAGCAGATCTTCAAGCAGCATGCTTGGTTGTTCATTTTATCTTGAAGAAGATATGGCCAGAGTTATGGACAGACAAATATATCTGCAAGCAGTAGAAAGTACTGAAGCTAATGGTCAGAATATGTAACAGAGATTGAATAGAAGGTATTTGAAAATTGATAAGGATGACTAGGAAAGGTATACATAGAGCTCTCTGAAAGGCCACAGACTATGAGGATGTTGGGGCCCAGGTGAATACTCACTAACAGTAATCTCTTAGCAGAAGAAGGTGTGTGTGTGTGTGTGTGTGTGTGTGTGTGTGTGTGTGTACACGCATGTGTGTCTGTTACTGTGGATTGAACCCAAAGGCACTCTACCACTGATCTGCCAAACACACATGCCAATAATTATATCTTCCTTATATGAAATTATGTCTGCATATATGAAGCAGTGTTTTATTTCCCTCTGCTACTCTCCTACTATTTAACATAGTATGTGTTCATAGTAGTTTCTATTATAATCCCAGTGTTTAAGCTAGAAGAGATGAAAGGTATGAAACATTAAAAAGAGGAACTTTCTTTTAGAAAATAACTTCCTCTTTGGGGGAGTATTTTCAGCATGTTTTCAGTAGAACAAGGAATAATTATATAATATTAGACAAAAGCATTAGGCCTATTCTTACCTTTGTTTGAAATTTATTACTGTATGAATGCAAATTTGGTAAAAAGTAGAGTTTAGTAAATTAGTACTGTGTCAGTTTAGTTATGCTGAAACTACTTTTCTCCAAATTCTGTTCACTGTGCTGTTCTCAGTCAGCCTTGTAACAAGTAGCACTCGAATGTTCTTTGGAAGGCATAAGGAAGCAGCAGCTGTTTACTCTTACAATCCGAAGACCTTTATGTGGGGTTACAGAAGTGCTGACATGTTGTTACCTATCCAGTGATTCACCTTGGTGGGAGGCAGCAGCCAGACTCCAAGCGTCTGTCAAATTTCCTGCCAATTCCCTGAGACCTAGGTTTGGTGCGTGCATCATTGTAAGGTGAAAGACAGCAACTTTCTGAATGGATCACACATAGCATCAAAGTTAGAGGTGGGACATGGCAGACATTTTATCTTTTGGGGTTCCATTTTGCCTTTCCATATCCAGTTTTTCATATTTATTATTGTCTGGCTAAGTTATAATGATTTCAAGTTCAATACTAGGCCCAAGAGACATTAGCCAGAAGATAGTGCTCCTCCAACTCCTGCAGTTGCTTGAGATCAAACCCTTTTAAGACTCTTATTCTATATTGCCCATCTTGATTCTGCTTTTCTTTGTACCCTGACTGTTACAAATGTTATATGTACGGGCCATGAATATCGCAGCTCTGAGCTTCAGGAAATTGAGTTGTGTGAAATACTAATGTCATTTGCAGCAAAATGGATGGAACTGGAGGACATGTTAAGTGAAATAAGGTAGACATAGACAAATACTCCTATGTGGAAGCTAAAACTGTTCATCTCAAAGAAGAGAGTACAATAGTGATCACTAGAGGCCAGAAGTGGGGAGGGGACGTAGATGGAAGTCGGATAATGAGTACCAAAATACAGTTAGAAGGAATGTGTTCCAGGGTCCTACAGAGCAGTAAGGTGACTAGTTCACAACAACCTATTATATATTTCATGAAGAACTTGAAGGAAAGAGTTTGAAAGTTCCAAACACAAAGAAAGATAAGGAAATGTAAATGCTAATTATTCTAATTTGATTATGACACACTGCTCACATGTATGGAATTATCACGCTGCATTTCATCAATTGTACAATTATTGTGTGTTATTTAAATAGAAAAAAAGCTGAATGTTTAAAAGTGACCATAACACGCTGGGCGTGGTGATGCACACTTGTAATCCCAGTACTTGGGAGGCAGAGACTGGAGGATCCAGGTTCGTGGCCAGCCTCAGCTACTTAGTGAGGCCCTCCACAACTTCATGAGACCCGGTTTCAAAATAAAGGATAAAAAATAGGGCCAGGGGTGTAGCTCGGAGGTAGAACGCCCCTGGGTTCAATCCCCAGTACTGCAAAAAAAAAAAAAAAAGTGACCATAACACCCACATGGCTGCTTGAAAAATTTTGTCTTTTAAGAAATTAAGAGGAACGACAAAAGCAGAGTTTGCTGATTGTAATATATGCAGAAACATATAATAAAATTTTGCTCAGCCATAAGAAAGAAAAAGCATAAACTATGTCATTTGCAGGAAAATGGACAGAACTAGAGAATATTATGCTAAGTGAGAGCAGCCAGTCTTAGGAAATCAAGGATCCTATGTCTTTTCTCATATGTGGAAGCCACTGAGAAAATAGAAAACAAAAGGGACTTCAGATAAATGAGGAGAGTGGAAGAGGACTGGGTGAGGGAAGCAGGAAGGCAAAGAAAGGAGAAGCTATGTCCATTTCACTACCAATCTCACCGGCATGTATGGGGAGGGACGGGAGCAGGGTGGGATCCGAGGGACATGTACCATGTTCTGTGCATATGTATGTTTATATCACTCTGAACCGCACTATGATGTGTGATTGCAATGCACCAATAAAAGTATATTTTTATATATATATATATATATATTTTGCGGTACCGGGGATTGAACGCAGGGGTGTTCTACCTCCGTGCTATGCCCCCGGCCCTATTTTTTATACTTTATTTTGAAACCAGGTCTCACAAAGTTGCGGAGGGCCTCACTAAAGAGAGAGAAAGAGAGAGAGAGAGAGAGACAGGGAGAGAGAGAGCGAGAGAGCTGAGGCTGGCCGCGAACCCGGATCCTCCGGTCTCCGCCTCCCAAAGTACTGGGATTACAAGCGTGCGCCACCACGCCCGGCTAAAAGTATATTTTTAAAAAGTAATAATGAAGCAAAAGATTAAAAAGAAAAAGCAAAGGTCAAAAAGTGGAACTTGATAAATTCTTACTTTACGTGGTATCTAATCTTTGAATGATAGTACAGATGCATCTTCAATCCCTTTTTATTTTGGACAACCCATTATACATCACTTTTTTTGAGAGTACAGAGAAAAAAGTTTAAATTATAATCCCCATGTGATCTTTATTCTGAGACTAATACTTCCAAGTGTCTGTTCTATTCTTCAAAGTGACTCAGATGTAACAGAGACTGTAAATAGCTTGGCAGAGCTTGTGTTGAGCAACTTATTAAAACACACACACAAACACACACACACACACACACACACACACACACACACACAATGCGTTTGAGTGCTGCAACCTTGCTATTGATATAGATCTCACTGATTTTGTTCTAGCAGTGCCTCTAAGTGTTTAGAGACACTGAAATTACCTTTACCTTTTTCAGCTGGTATTGACATGTCAGCTCTTATTTCAGGAAGAAGCAAGACACTGTGTGGCTTCATCTGTGGACTTTTATTTAATCCTTTATTTATTTCACCATTCTTCTTTCTCCTGCATTGAGTCTTTTATTGTAAGGCTTCTAATAATGGTAAGAAGAACTTTATTTTCTTTTTTTCCATTTCTTTTTTAAATTACTTGGAATTCTCTAGGCTTGTACGCAAAGTATGTGCTGTCTGTCATTTGAACTCAAAGTCTTTGTGCGAGAACTGAGGAAATACAAGCAAACAGAAGACAAGAAATGCAGGAATCATTCCATATTTTTGTAATCTCTACACACATTGTTCCTGCCAGGATTATTACATTAAAGATCAGAGATCAAAATATATCAATGCAACTTTAACCTCATTAAGTTTCCAATAAAATGTATTTTGTGTTTTGTTAATTTTGTGTACAAGCAGTTTTACATCATTTTTATGTATTTTCTTCTCTTTATAAATAAGATTTTTTTTTCTTAAAATGCAACCCTTGTGGCCTATTCAAAATGTTTTATCACTAATTTTAAACATTGTTTTATTTATTTTTTCTTGTTTGGCTGAAAGCACGGTGATATTTCTAGAGTTTTTCACTCACACCTAACGGCATCTACAATGGGAAACAACAGTCCCACCGCCTGATCTCCAGATGCAGCACCAACTCCTGAAAATTCTTCAATAGCCTGACCACTCCAGTCAACTGGGATAACCTGTTGTTCAATTTGGGACTTTAGAGTCCTACTTTTACTTTCCTAAGCGAATATCATTTTGTGGCATTTTATGTTCTAAAAAAGATCAGTCATTGCACAGACTGGTCTATAGATATATAACAATCAGCAGAAGGCTGACACAACATGCACAGTATAAGATACTTCATGGTTAAGAATCCGGTAAGCTTCCAGCAGAGTCCCTTCCATTTACACTTCTGTTTCCTTATTACCTTGATGCTTGGATATGATTCAAGTAAAATTCAGGAGAGACTACAAATGAAAGGCTTTTAGAAGAAAAGGAAATCCTACTGATGAGCTATTTCTATCACATATTTGAGCAGTTCAGAAGACTGAGGCTAATGAACATGAAAGGGGCTGGGAGAGCCTCAGGAGAAAAGCAGATCAGGAGAGCCTATGAGAAGAAAAAGCCACAAACCACGTTGCTGTAGTTTAGCAGACTGCATGAAGCAGGACCTGTGTGAAACACGCACTACCACAGACACATTGGCAAAGGTTGCCCTGAAGGAGCTTCCACCCACACGGATCCTTGGCTGCAGCTGTGTTCCCTGCTTCCTGACCCTGGGACATGAAGAGGGAGGGCTGGCTACTAGGTTTACATACTCAGAACAACACTATGAAGGCCTGTAAGCCTCATATGGCAATCCTGTGAGCTCCTGTGAGTGCAAGGACTATGTAGCCTGCAGCCATTTCAAGCTTGGAAACACATAACTAAGCCAAGCTCCCATTAGCTTAAAGCCATCGCTCTTTCAGTTACAGTCAGTTCTGTTTTGCATGCCATATGCTTTCCTAAAAAATCAACATGCTATATGCAATCACACAATAAAAACAATAGGATGGTGAACTATCTATAAAATAAATCAAGAAAACAATCCCATTTACAATCGCTACAAAAAATGAAATAAATGCTTAGGAATAAATTTAACCAAGGTGGCAAAGGATCCTTACACTGAGAACTATAAAACATTGATGAAAGAAATTGAAGTTGACACAAATAACTGGAGAGACATTTTGGGCTCATAGATTGGAAAAATTAAAATCATTCAATGTTCATACGACCCAAAGTGATCTACATATTCAATGCAATCCCTGTCGAAATTCCAATACCAATGACATTCTTCACAAAACTAAAAAAAAAAATCATAAAATTCATACAGAATCAAAAAATACCCCAAGTAACAAAAACATTCTGGGGAGGGGGGACTGAAGACCTGATGTCAAGATGTACTATAAAGTTGTAGTAATCAAAACAGCATGATACTACACACAAACCAATGGAAAATAATAAAAAAGACCCCGCAAAAATAAATGTACACACTTCTAGTCAGCTGATTTTCAACAAAGACCCAGGGATCCATGATGGACAAAGCACAGGCTCTTCAATAAATGATGCTGGGAAAACTAGGGATCCACATGCAGATAAATGAAGCCACACCCTTATCTCTCACCAGATACAATAAAATGAACTCAAAATGGACTAAAGACTAAAATGTAAGACCCGAAATTATAAAACTACTAGAAGAAAACACAATAGACATCCTTCATGATACTGGCCTGGATAAGCATTTTTTTTTTAAGTTTTGAATAAGACTCCCCAAAGCACAATCAATGAAAGCAAAAATAAACAAATGAGATTACATCAAACCAAAAAGCTCCCATAGAGCAAAGGAGTGAAAAGCATGAAGCAACAACCTGCAGAATGGGAGAAAATATTTGCAAAATATACATCTGACAAGGGTTTTATATGCAGAATAAATAAGGAACTCAAACAACTCAATAGCAAAAATCACAATAATCCTATTAAAAATGCAAAAACACTGGAATAGACATTTATCAAAAGTAGACATATAAATGTCCAAGAAACACATGAAAAAATGTTCAACCTCATTAGTGATCAGGAAAAAGAAAATAAAAACCACAATGAGATTTTACTTTGACCCAATTAGAATGTCTATTCTATTATAGTCTCACATCATAATGTAGATCATGTTGACAGTGGCATACACGCACTCAGCATTTGGTAACCAAAACGTTTAAGTGTGTGTTTGTGAGTTTGGGACATGAACTGGCAGAATCTAGAGACAAAAGAATGCACAGTATGCCCTAAAGAATTAGCAGAAGTGTAGTAAATCTGCAACATCTTCTGTAAGAAAGAGCTAGGTGAGCAATGAGGCTGCACATTTAGAATGTGATGAGGTAAATGTTCTCATCAGCACCTGTAAGAAGGAGTGAATCTTACTCTAAAAATCACTGGACATCTTTGGAGGCTTTAAGTAAAGAAAGGGTTAAATAGGTTAAGTTGTTGTAGGGATTATTTTTCCTATGGTTTGGAGAACAACTTGGATTAGAGCAAGATTACAGGCAGGTGTGGCAGAGGTTACCAGCTCATAATCAAAGAGTAAGTCTTCTTCCTTCTAGGCACAAGGTCTTATCTGACCTCCCAGCCAGGCTTCTCTTGGAAAAGGCAAGTGACCCAATTCTTGTCAGTAGAATATGATTAGAAAGAAACTCTGAGTCATTCTTAGACCAAGGCTTTTAAGGACACTCCAAGGTTTTTCGCTTGTTTGTTTTTTCTCTTCTTACTGGCTGGAAATAAATATCACTGTGAAGCCACAAGATGGAAGGGGCTGGGTCCCAAATTACTGTATAAAATAAACACATACGTTGGAGAAAGGTCAGTCTTTTCAACAAATGGTGCTGGGAAAACTGGTTATCTACCTGTAGAAAAATGGGACTAAATCCTTACCTCTCACCCTGCACAGGAGTCAACTTGAGATGGATTAAAGACCTGGAAGTTAGAGCAGAGTCTGTGAAATTATTAGAAGAAGGCATAGGTTCAACACTCCAACATATAGGCACAGGTAGAAACTTTCTCAACAAGACCTCCAAAG